>VJOZ01129630.1:0-14898 GCA_009801055.1 Stichopus horrens | reverse complement strand
GCGGGCTAGGCCTTAGAGGGCGCGGTGTCAGAATTGACTTCGGGGGCAGTAGAGCATAGGTCAAACTGATGCAGTAGTGGGGCAAGGGGTAAGTATAGTCACTCGTAAATACCCACACCAGTGAGTTGTGGAGATTATGCTGTCATGCTCTAGACATGGCCAGGTGTAAATACATGATCTGTGAGAGCAGTCTCCATTGGTTCTGGTGAATTTACAGTACCATACCAGGTACTGTAATTTTGTGGTCCACCCTCAGGATGGTCACCAAGTCTGTACTTGTAAGAGACAGACAGATCCAAGTTCCTTTATTGTAGGTACAGCGAGAGATATATACAGTACCTGCACATTTTAATGGATGAGTGAACCCAACCCTGATTTCAAGAGTGCATTTATGATTCAGAGTAACTTGAAGATAAACACTTTAAAACAGTAGAGTGGGAAGTTTGATCTCTCCAAACCTTTCAAGCAGTTCTCTGTTAAGTCCACTCTTCTGTTGCTTACGTACATGTATGTACAGGGGAAGAAAATATATTGAATCTGACAGAGTTTGGAGGAATCTCTGCTCTTTTATGCTAGAAATTTGCATTGTAACAACAAACATCAAGTTCAACAGTTAGTGTTACAGACGAAAATAAAGGAAAAGTTTTGACATGTATCAGCCATTCGGAAGGGTTACGTTCATGCTTGCTCCAGTTGTGCATCACAGACACAGGATAAAAGGGATGCTCTGAAAGTGTCCAATAAAAACCAAAAGCTTGTCTAAGATCTGCAATTACAGCAGTCGTACGCATGCAATGATTGTGCCACAAATTAGAAAAGAAGTAAGGAGAAACCTGTGGTACAAACTGCATTGAGAATCTACTCAGAGAAAAAATCTTTTTGAGCAAGAAATGCATCCTCAACTCAACTGTACTGCTGGAGTTTAGCTGGCTGCATCTGTTGATGTATTAAGTCCATGTAAGAAGATGTATCTACAGTGAATAGCTTGTAAACATGACTTCAGTATAGACACACCATTCACCCAGACTTTAATCAAATAGTTGTGTATGATGTTGGCTCTGCTTGAGGCCTCAAAGGGATCATAAAATCTTCATCTAATATTTACATCACATAGTCTTCAACTTTTTCCATGACTGGTAGAATTGATTCTTAGGTAGATCTATAGCCATCCTTCCACAGCAAGCCAGCAGATTTTTGATCACTTTGTGAAATTCTAGCCACTGCAATAAATCAGAATTGTAAGTAATCTTGATGAAAAGATCAAGAAAAAGCATGCCCTTCTGATATGGATGTGATGTAAACTGAACTCATTTTGTTGATATTAAAATGATCTTTCAGGTACATACAGTACAGTACTGAATGTACAAGATGGCAGCAAACTACTGTATTGGGAAAACAAAAAATTATGCCATTTTTACATATATAATCTTACTGAGTTGAAACTGGCATTCTTCCCTGTGACTTAATCCTTCAAGAAAAGAAAAACTAAACAAAAAAAACCTTCAGGGTGTAAAGTTTCCATAGATAATTGCAAGAGGGTGAAAAATTACAGCAACTGTGGTTCATTCATGGTGTCCACCTTTGACTTGCATTGAGGTTTGAAGTATGTTCACGATTGACAGAGCTTCTACCTTTTTTGCCTGGAATCTTACAGTCCAGCTAGGCTGTAGTACAGGAAGTAAAGATATTGTGTCTTTAAGAAAGCACATTCCTGGCAGCAGGAACAGTAGTAGTTCTGTGTTAAGTTTACCTCACTGGCATTTTGTTTGATTCCCCCAATGTCCCAAATGTTTTGACCCTTGATGGGTACTTTGTTCACCAAAAACAAATTTGATCTATCAATTAATCAATTGTTGTCTCTGACACACTTCTTTGGTCAACCCGCAGAGTCCACTTTGTGACAAATTTTTCGAAGGACCGCTTTCTTAAGGTTTCTCCTGAAAGGAGGATTAAAGGCTATGTATATGATAATGTTAATAAAGCTATTGGACATTGCTAGCCAAGGCAGTAGAAATTCAACCCAGTGAGGGAAATTATCATCACTGATAAATGATCTGGAAAGTGCCAGGAGAGCATATGGCACCCAGGCCAGATTAAACATGCCTGTAATTATTACAAAAGTTTGAATAGCTTTGCTGTGCCGCTGAGGGCTTGGCGTATGATTGGTCATCTCCTGTTGCATTTTGATTTGGCGCAAGTGTCTCTTAGAGGTCGCAAAAATTACTCCATAGGAGTACACTATAACCGTATTGGACGGCAGGAAAATAATGCAGACAACGGCCATGCTAAATCCAGGATGGTCCAAAAAGTTAACGCTGCAGAGGAAGGAGTCAACGTTGTAAACGGTACCGACGGCGCCGTCGAATAATGTCGGGAGAAAGATGATGAAAGCAGCCATCCAGGTCAATTTGATGACTGTCAGTAACCTGGTTTTCGTCACTAAAGAATGATACCTCAAAGGTTTGACAATGAGAATGTAACGCTCCACGCTGATGAGGGCCAGTGTTAAGATGGACACACTGCAGCATGAGGCTCCCAGAAACGAGGACAGCTTACACATCTCTTTACCATATGGCCAATCTGTCAGACCACCCGCAGATGGGTAAATGGCTAAAGAAGTCAAGAAGAGCCCAACACCAAAGTCTGCCACTGCTAGGTTCTGTAGCAACAGGTTAGCATTGTCCTCCCAGCATAATGTACTGTTAAGCACGATGATTGTTTCCATGTTACCCAGCAGAATGAGAGCAGTTGCCATGGTGATAAAGACAGTTTCGACAACTGCAACACCAGGTGTGCGATACAAGAGTGGTGGCACACTGTCAGTGGCATTCATGGTTGGTATTAAACTTTTCCACGTCAGTGATTATTAAATTTGTTTCTTGCAGTGTTTACGGTGTCATGAAAAACTAATCATATGGACCATACATGAAGAGAAGATGTATATGGCTGAATGTCTTATGTGGCAAAGCTATGAATGATTCAATTACAAACATCTGTCTTAGATGAATTCATGCAGTAGTCATATAGATGAAATAGCTTTCACTGCAAACTTGCATGAAAGCAGAACTTTCTAAGATGAGTCTTAGACTATGTATCACAAGATACTGTATGCTGTGCATTGCAGATGCAGAATTGCATCGGTCCTTTTATTCTTATTGAATTAGTAAGATAATGTAAATAAGTCACAGATAATTTACTATAAATCGCTCCTGATGTCTCTCTTCATCTCTGATCTATCAAATGTTAAGTTTCCATCTATGGTCATTTGCCATTTGTGTGGTCATCCTGCAAATTTGATGCAAATGCTCCAACCATGAATTCTTTGTACCATATTTGTCCAATATGAATGTCGATATGTAAACTGTTATGTTTTTCCCATAATTAACTCCTTATAGTTCGTGAAGGAAGGTTGAATGATTCCGTTTATTGCTGTTATGAATTTACAAACCTTTACCAAGTAATGACTCAGTCGCTACTCCAAACAAAGAAGTACCTTAACACTTTTTAATATGTAAAACAATATCTCATCTCCCTTGTGAGGCAGATGCCTTTTCCATCCATTTCCCGCAAGAATTGTCCTCTTTGTAGTACCGTAAGTCACCTCCATATTGAGACTAGTCCATTAAGTGCTTTACCAACCGGAAAATGGATTTTTAAAACGCACAAAGTCATAATTATTTTATCCCGAGGCTTCCAAGTGTGGCATGTCCTTCAAAATTGAAATACCAAATCCTCTTTGAATAAATGCAACTTCTGGTGACGTTCAAATGAGTGAGGCAGATGAGCAATATTTATTCGGCAATCAAGCAGCAATTCACACGGACAAATTGTCCTCACCTGCAAGCTGGACAAAAAAAAGACAACATAAGCTATCTACAAAAATAATTTTTAGACATGTCCATACTGTGTAATGAACGTCAATGCCATCGCTGCTTTCACAATATTGGAAAACTTTTGTCAGTAACAAATAACAAATTATTTAGCTCACTGTAACGTTTTTCTCCAAGTGTCCTTTTATTATAAGACTTTATACAATATGATGTCCATTGAATATAGCTTGTTTTTCAAGGCATCACCATAAAAATCGACTCTCCAGGATGAAGGAAGCTGCCTACGCTTCACTGCTTCTCAGCTGGTCTCTTTGTATCGCTATTATTTCATTGTTTTATTAATGCTTGAAAAGTTCATAGTCTAGAGAATCAATTTTTAAGCTCTGTTTCATCATCCCTGGTTTATAATTAAGAGAGGAGTGCAGATTAAAGATGAATCAATTTAATGAAAACCATCTTGGATATGATTTGATTAATTTGAGAAATTCACATCTTAGACTTAGAGTACTGTATATACTTACTGTACCCCTTGCTACCCAAGATGCATATGAGCGTAAAGCAAATGAGCGTGGGCTAGACCTTAGAGGGCGTGGTGCTAGGATTTATTTCGAATACATTTAGAGCAAGGCTATAAAGTGTATGTGTCTGCAGTGAAGCAAGGGGTAGTCTCACTGTTGTGGGTATATGAGTACTCAGACCAGTGAATTGTGGGTAATACTACACAACAGGTTTTGCTTTCTCTGTGGCATGAAAGTTTCTAGACATTTTGGGATTTTTGTATCCCTATTGTATTGTTGGAAATGGCACAGACCTTCACATACTGTAACTTCCTCCACAATCTCCATGCTTGCAAATTAGCTTTTTCAATGCAGTCACCCTACTGCTGAAAGCCCTTTACCAGCTCAGCATCAGAAATTTGCAAACATACAGTAATTCTTACAAGCATGTCCCAAACTGATTGCTATTCACCTAGAGGAGAATTTCCATCCAAGTATAGGTATAAAAATCAGTTTGGGACATGATTATATGTAGTAATTATGTTTCTGTGCAGGATTGTTTTGCAGGGAAAGGTGTCATACACTCATGTTCCTTTAAAATACATAATGTGGCTCAGTGACAGTGTGATAGACTGACTCATCCAGAATATAATTCCTTTATGTTGCATAAAGTGTAGCCGAATGTCATCAAGGAAACCCAACATTATTCTCTAGTGTGTGAAAAATTTTTCACAAATGAGCACTTGTTGCCTTTGTACAGTACTTAAATCAAAAGTGTGTTTTCTGCTCAAACGTGATATTACGGGACAAAGTTTTGAATTGAGGTGTGCAATAAATACCCTTCTGAGGGTAGCAGCACACAACCAAATTTTGTCTGTACATACATGGAGCTTTCTGTGCAATCAAGTCTAACCCTTTTGCAGTTGAAGTCCTGGGTAAATTGTCTGAAAGGTTAATGAAAATATAGTTTAGAGGTACTCTGAATTTCTAAAACTGTAACAAAATCTCATTTTTAAAGAAGAGCAGTTTTGTCTGAAATAGTTTATTTGGGGGTAATGGTATACTGCAGCTTTCCTCTGTCCTCCCCTAGCTGCATTGGCCCTGTAAAAATATATACTGTGTAGCATTTGCTGCTCTTGAGATCTTATGTGATAGAATAATATTTATTTTTGCATTTTGCACAATGATGGACACTTCAACATTAGCATGTTATACTGCATATGGCTATTCAATATTAGTTTGAGAATGAGACAAATTAACGAGGACTGTTTGCAATGTTCAACATTGCCATTGACTGTTCTTTCATTAGCAATATTCTTACATCAGATGAGGCTGAGCATTCCATTTTACATCAGAATAATGTATGTCTATAAAGTTGGGATTAATGTAGATAATATCAGAAGTTCAATTAGAAAATGTACATAAAATTTGCAGTGTATGTTTGCTACTATTGTGATCTCATTTAGAGTTGCTTGGAGGGTGTGCAAAGGTATATGCTGGTTTGATATTCAACATTGACTTTGGTCATGAAGGCCCATATATTCAGTCAGCCATAAAGTCAATCTACATACAGTACGTCAGTTACACCCCTATGTTATGAAACTAGATAATACCTTTGCTGCCATGAAAGGCTGGAACTTGATTCTACCTGCATGAATATATAGTACTTTGATCTCAAATTGAGACAGTGCCATGACCCAGAAGAAAGTTGAAAGAACCTACTGTAGTCATCCACTCAAATGCATGCCAGCAGTTCAGAGGAAAATGATTGAAATCAAAAGATATAATGCCTCATCAGTGGTTGATTGTAATTTTCAGCTCAACATCTGCGAATCGTTCAAACAGAATAATTAATATTTATGCAGCTAGGGTGATGTATGAGCAACTTCATTCATCAGAAAAATTGTCTTGTCCTTTATGTGACCCAGGTACTGTAAAGTGCGTTATTAATATTTTTCATCTATTTTCAGTTTTTCTCTACACTGCTCTCTCCCTGTATCATGAGCAGGCCAAAGTCTGCTGCTATGAGTTTGAGTGTTACTGATTGACTTCTCTAAAGTAGTTCAAATTTTTACCTCCAAAATTTGTTTTGCTGTCTACAGTATATCGTCGTTTTGTACTTGTCATATTTATCATCTTTGGCAAAGTATTAATATCCTCAAAAGTTTGTGGTACCTCAGATTTGAAGATATTGATATACAGGTAAAAGCTGTTGCACTTTTGTATTTTGGCAACTGCCTGTGCAAGACAGACTAGACATATCATCCATAGGGGACCTGAGCATGATCATTGCAGAAGATTTACCAATAGATCACAGTACCTGCAACATTGTTCGATTCCTGATTTTTATCTTACATGATGCGCCTCACCGGTACGAACAGTTGCTTCATAATGACAGTCTGAGTTTAGTGTAATGATTGAGAGTGATGAGAAAGAGAAATATTTGTGTGTCACAATAAAACAAATTTACAAGGTTTATCCCGTCAGTTCTGAATGATGAATATGGGATGATGTGGTGTACACTTTTATTGTAGTCACTTGCTGTAAAGTTGACCTTTACTGTATCACTGTGTAGTGTGCACTGCAAATGTTTGTGTATAATGAAATAATCTTTTAAATTGTCCCTGACCTGTAGATGGATTGGTTCCGGAATATGATGTCCACAGATGGTATGGCCTCTTTATTGTCATGTTTGTACATGCATGCCGTGTATCCCTACTGTACGTGGACGTTACTGCAGCTACAGTATTATACTGCTATTTGCGATTTGTTTTCTCCTGACCCTAAAACTTTCATAGTCAGCCATGTGCATGTTGTGTAGATCATGCAGGACTACAGTAGCTGTGCTTTACCAACACCCATGATGTGACTTAGGTGACATGTCTCCATGGGCCTGCAATAATATGGAAGAATGATGAGCAGTACCCTAAAAGGAATTATATGGTTGTATGATATGTTCTAGTTTCTCTTACCAGAATGGTTATAGACTGACAAAAAAAGAGAGCAATTGATCCACATCACTTTCAGATATGTACAGTACCTTGCAAAAAGGATGAAACACAGTGTACAGCACTTACTATACATTTCCTCTGTCCTTTGAACTCATTATAGACAACCGCAACCAATTTCGTTAAAGCCAGAACATCTAGTGACAAGCAGGACAAAATTTGTGTTGATAGTCATCTTCAAATGTAAAAACTGTGAAGACTGTTTTTTTTCCCTGCATGAATTGAGGTGACTGAGGCTCACAACCCCTAAGTGAAGGTTCCTTGGTACAGGTACACATGTAATTATTTTTGTTAGAACTGCAGATTGGGGCTAAACCATGTGTACATGCGCTTTTCAGAACATTTGTAAATTATTACATAGAGCAATCCATTATTCGTACGTTAAAATGGGATTGACTTCTA
Source organism: Stichopus horrens (assembly GCA_009801055.1). Lineage (NCBI taxonomy): Eukaryota > Metazoa > Echinodermata > Holothuroidea > Aspidochirotida > Stichopodidae > Stichopus > Stichopus horrens. Next base: position 7,161 of record VJOZ01129630.1, on the reverse strand, counting down.
CCTCAGTCTTCTTTTGTTCTACTNGAGCTGCCTGGCAAGGGGTATTTGGTGTCATGTCCATCGTAATACATGGGTAATCGGGCATGAAAGAGGGTCTGTTGAACGCTTTAGCACTTTTTTAGCACGATGATAACGTCATGGTTTATCATTTTGCTATGCAATTGCCACAAGTTGGTCATCTGTGACACAGTGGGTGGAACATTTGTGAAAGGCGTGACATTTGAGTTATTGTATCTACAAATCACAAATAATACAAAATTTGTTTTTTTCCTATGTGAGTTGATGCGACTCAGGCTCCCTGAGGAGTACTGACTATTCCAAAATATTTCCAGCAAAGGAACAAGCATGGAGAATGTAAGTGCATGGTTGCAATTTCGTATAGTGTGCATAATTGTGTGGCAGAATATATGTTTCTGATGAGAAATACTCAACAACATACATCATGCAATTAGGTAAAATGCTCGGAAATCGTAAAGATCGGTGGTGACAGGACACAGACGACAGCCTGTTACGATTGCACTTTTCCTTTCCTGTAAACATATACAGTAATTATGAAAGTTCACTGCCATAAATGGACTGCAAGAAATGTATTATCAGAACAGATACATTGTGATGACCTGTGTACTGCCTAAACAAGGAAAGATATTCTTCTCACTTCCAACCAAAGATACTGTAATAAGTCACAGCATATGTCCTTCCCCCTTTTCATACCGTAATGGCGGCGTTTTATCATGATTTGCAGTATCTCTGTCCTAGCATCTGGCAAATTGATTTTGTCTGTGACATATTCCCCAAATACCAATCTTTACATTCAGTTGCATTTAGTTTCCTGTATGTAATTTGATAGTCCGTTCTTCACAGCTTCAGCATCGATCATTTTTTTTTGGTTTACTCTTCAAAATTTTTCCCAGCTCATCATGCTTTTTGCAGGAGTTACAATTATAAACTCTTGCATGTGTTTTGCAACACACTAATTAGCAATAAGATAAATAATTACAACAATGCATGCAAATGTAGGCAAAGCTTTGAAATGGAAATTGTTTAATACCAGAAAGATCTCCTCTATCATTGGTCAAGTAAAGTTTAGAGACTTTATGTTCATGGGTCACTGTATGTAAAAGTATATGAGGAAACCTCTAAGTCAGAAGAAAATTGAGTTTCAGAAAAAAAAATCTGTGCAGTTCTTTTCAAATTAACATACAGTGACTGTGACATGTGAGAACTTGTCAGCGATTTAAAAGTCTCATTTTACCGGCACGTGTCAGCCGTCTTCCAAAAAATAAACAGAGGTTGTCCAATTACCGTGAACCAGTTTTGTCAGCACGATGACAGTTGCACCAAAGGTTTCACCATTTTTTGTCTCTCATTCTCCTGTCCGCCTTTGCCTTTGGGAAATAAGGAAAACCCTGAAGTCGCAAATTATTTGAAAGTAGAAAGACTTTTGACAGAACCACAATGCATGCACTTCTTGAATGTGTAAATTGGTTCTAACAAAAACAAAAGTTTTCATCATTTGTATACAGTATTTCACTTTGAGAACAGGTTGTGTGGGAGACTGGGGTGTAGTCTCTAATTGGTTTCATTTAGATACCATCTGTGTGTTTACCCAATTGTTGTTGTTTTTTTTTTCTTTTTTTCTTTAACTTCTTAACCCACTTTTTGTTTCTCTCGTTTTTGTCTCAGGGTGATGAGGCCAACTACAGGAGACTTACACTAAAACTCAAGAGCAGTAGATTAGAGGTAAGTGAAAGTGATAGAATTATACTGGCTGTGTGGGGAAGACCGTATCTCATTCGAGTGATGTGCTTGAGCTTTTCTTAAAAGCAATTGGCAGGCGTGTATTTTAACACTAATCTTTAAATGCTAAATGTATGAGAACAACATAAGGAAAGCAGTTGTGTGAGACTTACACACTGTAGATCATACTTCAAATTAGTTTAAGCTACAATTAATGTAGATGTAATAAACTTAAAAACTGAGGTACAGGTACGGCAATATAGGATCTGAGTTGCCAAATTTCTGCTTCCTTGTCAAACTCCATTCCATATTCTGTACGTTTAATTTGTTTAAAGTGTTATAATAGCTTTCTGTGATTTAAAAAAATAAAAGAAGTAAACTTCAAGGAATATCTGTTGTCCCTCACAGTTTCATTAATTCATTATATCTGTCTGTAAAGTCATCCACTCAGCATAACTCAACTGCAGACTCATCATTTAATGTGAAAAGATGAGCTAATCATATGAATCCACACCATACAAGCTTAAGGTAAAGTATTGTAGTATTTGTATATATATTGTAATATTTCATAAACAAAACTTCGATGTTTTAGTTAACAATTTCCTGTCCAATCATATGACATGATTGTTTCAAGCTGAATTGAGCCAGTTGCAATTTCACTGACATTTTCACTGTTCCTTCTTTTGTTTTACAAAACAAATGGGTATTGTGACTTCACAAACAACTAGTGCAGTCAGCTGACAGAAGTTATTACTTTCGGGTACCAGCCCGACTGTGAATGGCGGGTACCCAAATTCGAATTTTTGACCCGGTGAAAACAATAAACTGTATCATTGATAAAAATAAAGCTGATGGTGAAGATGTTGACTTTGTTGAACTGTCATGCTAAGTACTGTCAATGTGCTTAGATCTTACTTGCTCTATCAGTAATTAGAGATGAGACGCTATTGGTTTGGAACTTGAGGTTGGATAGATTTGTTTTACGTAGGCTATACCACACCTTCACTACATGTCTGTCACTGTTTGTGACTCTGGTGCTTCTTTAACCTGCACTCCTGTACAGAAATTTAGTAGTGGCAAAGAAACTCAAGAATACAGCACGGTACAGCATTATTTTACAACGAGAGAGGATCAGTTAAAATGCTTTCATAACGCTGTCGTTGTGGCAAGAAACTGTTGTTCAATTTATCGTGTGGTACTGTAGGTAATTTTCGTGGTACTGTAGGTAATTTTCATTTGTTGTATGGATATAAACTGCTCAAGATTTTGGTGTCCCCTTTAGAGTAAAACAATGAATTCACTTTGCATTTGATTCCTTGCTAAAGGCATGAAAAATCTGCAGCATGCAATCAATGATGATTGCTTGTGTGTGTGACGTCTCGGCTCGTAAAGGTGATATTCAGAAAGTTGTTGGAACGTCAAAACTGGCTTGTAAGTAGTTGGTATTGAGAGTAGATCAAATGTGACTGGAGGTCAACAGAAAAGAAAGTGGAAAGCCTGTAAAGGAGGATATCTAATTAGCAACTGAAAGTTGCTGGAATTTCAAACCCATAACCATTGCTAGAACTTGATAGGAAGATGATCTCTCTCTTAACTTTTAGTGAGGCCAAAGGTCACATTAGGTCAGTAGATGTCATAGTGGAAGGACGTTGACCTGGTGCGCACACACACAATTGCCAGTTGCTACGTTATGGTCAATACGGTAATGCATAGGTAATATGAGGTGAGAACATCACATGTTTATTCCAAAACCAGTAAGTTTGGGGGAAACCTTGTAAAGAAGAGATCTCAGCATCCAAATGTCAATGGAACTTCAATTTGTTAACATTGGCAGCCCTTGGTGTCAAAAATCCTATCCTAGTATGAAACTCTTGTAGACCTTAAGGTACTGAAGAAGGCTAAAGCATGTTAACTTAAAACTTAGTATGTTGGTTATACTTTGGTTTTCATAAATACAGTATTGGCAAGAAGTAGCAAAGTCCTTTGACTTTCTTGTTTGTTTATGAGAAACTTCCAGTGAAAAGTAATTACTTGCTTCCACAATAAGCAAACCATGAAAAGTAAATTTTGTATTGTGTCCAAAAGTTTAGTATACATGTCTGTTTGTTGCAATGTTCAGACAAGTTTGGAAAATAAATTATAGGTCTCAGTCAACAAACTCTGTTGTATGATTTCAAATTTTTATACCATACAGGTAATAAAAAAAAATGGGAAATTTATATAATGTATTGGTTGATATATTTTTCATTTAGTCTAATGGCTGGGCTTCTTTAAACAAGCCAATGGGAAGTATTCTGACTATTCAGATTAAGTCAAAACAAATGATTGGCTTATGTCTTAATGAGTTTATCAGTTCATGCAATTTGGTAGTGTTTTTGCTTCACAAATACTACGTACCAACAATTCCTTTTGTACCGGTCAAGGATCTAGTCTGTGACTCGGGTGGTGTGTTTTTGATTTACACCAGTGAGACCTGTACTGTTGCATTTATAACTATTATGTATGTACTGTATGCTTGGTCTACTTCTTATGATAAGGAGCTTAAATTTTCAAATACAAATTCCCCAATTTATACAAATTCAATTGTTTTATGCCGTTAGCTTAAATTGCCTTTGAAATTGGTTACCATCATTTTTGTTTGTTGAATGACAATATTCCATCCATGAAAAGGCATGTATGCCAGAACTGTTCAGGAATGTGCTTTCCTTTTAATCGACAACTTAACACTGTTCAGTTCAATTACTGTAGTTAGGTATTAGTTTTTGATATGTCACAAACTGTCACAAACTGACCCCGTTGCAAAAAGAGAATTATCCATATACTGTATGTATTCAGCTGAGTGCACTTTAGCTATACTAGTACGTATACAATTTTCTTCCTTTACTAAAGTATTTGCTGTACAGTATATTGAGTTAAGATCTGAGTACCATGCTGTTCACAGCTATGCTTGAAACTCTATCAAGAGTTTGTCAGTTTGATTGTTCATCGAATATGAAGGCACGTCATGAACTTTACAGGTCTTTGAGTAAAAAAGTAACAATGATGTTGAATAGCATACTTTGACTCGCAAACTTATGGCAAATAAATACTGTTGATAGCTTGAGAAAGCCAGAACTGAAAGTAGAAACCATCTGTGTTTAACTGTCACTTGTTTGCCTTCCACAATTAAGGGCTGCACTTTTGAAGTTTTGAAAAACCATTCTCTTTTCTGTGCTCTCATTCCCTTCTCTTTTCTGTTCTATTTCGTTTCATTTTTGTGTGTACATGACCTGCTTGTCAATGTTTCAGGTGTATACTGCAGACCATTTGAAGAAAACACGTTCAGCACGTATTGCAATTGTGCAACATGTAGGATAGGTGACTTAGTGCACATGCAGATGTGAACGCTTTGACACAAATACCAGGAGTTTCTTACGTAGCGTACAGTATGTATGCAGATCTTCATGGTTAAACCATGAACAGGTTACAGTTATGGAGGTGGTATCGTCACAAAGTCTCATTAATCACTTTGATATATTTTCACAAAGGTTCATATTTGCTCATAAATATTACATGAGCAAGCAAATATTTCTCCATGAACCCAAACTATATTACCTGTCATTTTAACCCCTAATCATTTGCTTAATTTACTGCACGTCGTAAATACTGCTGTTTTTATTCGCAGCGAAATTTGTTCGTATCCGCTTTTATGGTTCCTCTAATTTATTAATGGGTTTCTGGGATCGTCAACATTTCTGGGAAACTGCAAATGACAACCAAAGTCATAACGATAAATTTTTAAACGCCGGAGATGATGTCACTTTTAAAAGTGTTATGTTAAACAGACGGTGAAAAGTCTTATTGCTTTAAGGCAATTATGTAAGTTTTTAGTTCCATTTTCAGGCTTCAAAGGAGCTTACAGACAATTACCTGTAAGATGATAGCAAATTCAATAGCCCTGTGTGACGTGTCCAACAATACTGAATTTGTCGTCGAGATCGGCATTGTATCGTGAATCATTTTTAGAATGCATACAGTGGCTTAGATACTGTAGATCACATTGTTTACAAAATGTTTTGATTTCCATCGTGCCCCAAGGCAGATTTTAATGCAATTATAAATCAGAGCTGGTTTACAATTTCATGATTTGGTGATTGTAATAATTACCATTATGTTCGGGAGTGCCAAAGCTATACTCCAGAGCGACAACCAATTAGCTGCTTTACAGCAGATCAAAGTTGAGTTTGCATTTTTGAAAGAATTACTTTAAAGCATACTGTACTGTAGGAATAGAAAATAAGAGAAAATCCATGATGTAGCACACATAAAACAAAGATCGTAGTCTGTAGCTGTTGAATTCCCTAACTACTGTAAATACTGTGTATTAATGTACTTTCATCACTCAGCTTGTCAATCTTCAGCTCAATCTCAATACAAAGTTGTCCAGCAGTATGGCCAATATAAACTTTGATGCAAGGACTTAATCTTAGGCTGTTTCATCAACTGTCAATTGAAAATGTCGTTATCGCGATGTCAATTGAAAGGCAAAGTGGTCAATTAAGGAATCTGACACTGGTGATGGTTGCATGCAATGTGTGAGAGATCATATGTTAGCTTTTTTTGTCTAAGTGTTTTTTTTTTCTTTCTTTTTTTGGAAGCGTTGGTGGTTTACAGTAGGTGGTGTATAATGGCATACCGTGTAACCCAAGGTGCAGTCATATTGTAACATCGCTTAGCAGCATACTGTACATGTATACATGCATGTCTACTGTGCAGAAAATCTGGAATCTCCAATTTGCCAATGTGAAATACATCCTAATTACTGTTTATGAGTCATCTTAAACAGTATAGCGTTCCTCCTCATACCTTTTAATCACGTGACAGGTTCTTTCGTTCAGTTTATCTCCAGTTATACAGCTGCAATAAGTCTGGAATTTTTGGCATACATGGTCACCAGTATGACATCTCTGTGATAACTATAACCCTTGTTTTGAAGATTAAAAATTTACATATCTTTGATGCACAAAACGGTGCCTTTTAAAGAAACAGCTGCTGTTTTGTATAATAGGCTACTGCATAAACTGTCATTATGCAAACGCGTAGCTGTATCATCTGAGCCATAGTAGTGTACCGACTACCCATAGTACTAACAACGGTGTGGCAATGGCCGCATGCCACGTACGTAATATATACAGTATATGTTCATCCGATCATTCGTACCCACAGAGCATAGTTTGCACTCTGGGCATACTATGTGCGAAGAGTCACCTTGGGCGCAAGTACGTGGGTATAAACTGTACGGCAGAAATCAATGCAGCCAATTCCTGACCATTTATTTGTCCTTGTACAATGTGTATTTTGGCCTGAAAAGTGTCCTTGGCCTTGACATGACCAGTAGAAGTATTTTCCAAATGGTCTTGTCAACAGAAATTGTCGAAAGGGGTT
>VJOZ01129464.1:0-10218 GCA_009801055.1 Stichopus horrens | reverse complement strand
TATTTCAGCAAGTTGGGGAATGAACCTAAAAATGTGATTGAGCCCAGTCTGTTTTCATTCATTTCTTTTTAGTCCTCTTTAATTCATTTATTTCTTTGCTTAGTGTGTTCAGTTTTAAACTTTGATTTTAACCACTAATCAGTAGGATAATACTTGATGACCTCAGGGAATAATTTCATGTTCCAATGTGTAATATCTGTGTTTAGGTTTATTGTAAATGCAGCTTGCAAACAGCACTTTCCTAGAATGTTTCGTGTGTGACTCAAGAGCATTAATTGTAAAATGAAGAACAGTTTATTATTCCCTGATGTATATGTCATGAATGCTAGCTAGAAGGAAACTTGCACCTAATACTTGACTGAACCTGTCAATAACTTTTCCTGCACATGCTTTCCCTCTTTACTTATTTCAATTCATAAGATTTCCCTTGTTAAGTACAACAAGATCCTCAGTGTTAAACATAAAAAGCTGAATTATTCTAAGCACGTTTGATAAGAACTAAGACATCTCCTACAGTAAGCCTGTAAAACAATAGAAGGAGGGATGGCAGATATGGAATTCCAAGAAGCAGAGGGGCTGTAAATCTAGTACTTCACTTAGATGATGTATCCAAATTTTTTAAGGTTAGCTACATAGCAATATTTCTCAAAAAAATGGAAAATTGAAAGAATGAAAAAGTACACTGTAAAATAATGTACTGTATGACACTCAAATAAACTTGATAAAATCAAGCAGAATATTAAATTACTGAGTTTGTGTGTAATTCACACAGATCTTAAAATTGGCAGGTTGTAATTTTTTTTAGTTATTTTATAAAGTAAAATTTTATGAAGAGATTTTTTGCCTTCTGTTCTTATGTCAATGTTGTATTGGTCTAAGGGTACAGGCTTCATTGTGGTGTGTTGTTATGTTACATAATGTGACTGCCCACTTATGTAAGGAGCATATCTGATTATTTATGCTTAAACAAAATGTTATTTATAGAGGTTCATGTCTTCAGCGGTAATTCAGTGCANNGTGCATATAAACAGTGTTAGCAGGGAGTGGGATAAACAAAGTGTGTGCATGATTTTTTTTAAAAACGTGTGATTTTGCCTAGGCTTTGGCTGGAACTGATATGTCAAATCTGATCATGAAAATGTGTTAACATTGCTGGAGGAATTATTTTATATTAGAGAGAAATGTAGGCTTATGGTAGCATGGTAGACTACTGCAAGTAGGGGTAGACTTTCAAGCCTGAATATTTACCCAAGTTGGAGAAATAATTTTTTTATTTTTTACTTGTTGATTTACCACGAGAATATAATAAATTGTGAATATTCAGTGGTAAGGTTAGCATTGCCACCTTTCAAACTTCTCCATTGCTGTCTAACTCCAATCTGGCTTCTTAGGTATTTTTTTCCTCAGAAGTATTGATTCCAAGAATGTTTTTGGGTGTCTGGTGACTTCTTACAAACTCTACTTCAATTTTATGTGTAGTGAGTGCTATTGTATCCTGGTGGTTGGGATCCATTTTGATGATCTGATTGTCATGTTTTTGTAGAGTAGTTTCCAAACTTGTATCTAATTTGTTTTGTTAATGTCACTAAAAAACTTCACTGTTTTGGTGAAGTGTCTGTTTTGTCCTTCTTTGTTTATATTTTCCCTAATAACCAATATTAGTGAATAGGATGTGCTCTATTTGGATTACTTATTTTATATGACCAATTTTGAAGCCCTTTTACAAAGCACATACTGTAGGTAACTGTGTTTAATTCTGTTGAGGTAGATGGCAGGCTGATATGTAATTTTAGTGATTCTTAATGGAGTATATGTTGGTAGTTCTTTAAAGCATTTTGAATACTGTTATGTGCAGATATGTCATGTGATATACCTTCAGCATGTATGTCCATTGAAAGCTACCTCAATTTTTCAAAATTTCCTGCAGAGTTAATCGGTAAATAGTTTATGGAGGACTCTTTGTTTAAGCAGGAAATAACAACCAGTTCAGTCATTTTAGTTGATTTAATCACTACCAGTGACAAATTTATGCAACTAAACAAAAGCTTGAGATGGGACAGTTTTTATGTTGCAATACCATAGAAATTATTTATAATGATATCGTTTGTGGTCAACAGGGGTCAAATTGGGAAAACCTTGTAAAAATGATATCTCAAGAAGGGAAGCTTGGACAGATCTTGTATGTAGTATTTAGATATACCTTATTGATCACATGAATCCAAGTCTTTGTCGGGGGGTTCAATATCATTTGGGATCAACAGGGGTCAGAGGGTTGGGAGGAGGCATTTTCAACAAAAAGAGACAAAATGGGTTCAGAGATGCCATTTATGGTGATCGGGGTGGTGTTTTCAGGAAACCATTCTCCAGTGCGCTCTGCACCAACTGATGATAACCTGACTACCTTTTGCTCTTAAGACTTTTTAAGGTTAACCTGTGGCTGCCTTAGAAGTGAACGCACTTTGGAAATTGAAAATATTCTAGATAAACACAGTCCACATTATCGCAATTCTTTATGGATTGATATTTTCCACATAAATTGAAAAGTTGCAGACATTAGAGTCCTATTTCAGGGCTGGGTACATGCAGCTTAGGACATCTGCAAATTATCATTTCTGGTTATCTGTTGGACCAAATTGTTCTTTTATGTTCTGTGCCAACCTCTAGTGTGGTGCTTCAGTTAGTTGATGAAGATGACTTTAAACTTTTTGCACCCATTGAGATTAAAATTGTTTTAGAAACTAGTGTGTGTGTGTTTAAAAAGCTAGCAAGAGAAAGCTATTTTGTAAGTGGAAATATGCTTCTGGAGAAACACAACAATCCACATTATTACCATTATTACAGATTGATGTTTTTCTCATTGAGAAATTTCAGACATGAGAACCTTATTTCAAAGCTGGGTACATGCAGATTAGGACTTGCCAAAAGTGCCATCTCTGGCCATCTATAGACTTTGTAAAGCCAATGGTGGCACTCTGCTCAGTCTTGCCTGCACCGAATGTCCTCCAGCAGGACCTCTCATTTCGTTGTTTGAAATCGTGGCTGCCATGAGAGACTGGGAAAATGCCAGCTGAAGCTAGATCGCCATAGAATATGGCATGCGGCCTGCCAGCCATATTCAGACAGCCATTCGAGATGATGGGAGTCCTGTCAAATGTACTTAGGCAGCCATGAGAGATGGCAAAAGTCCTGTTGACCAAACCAAGTCAGCCATTGGAGATGGCAGAAGTCCTGCTCCACAATTCCAGTAAACCAGAGGAGATGGTAGAAGCCTGTTCGCTCTATCAGGCCACCACAGGAGATGGCCCAAATCCTGTGCCCTTGCATCCTGAGGCTGTTGGCCTAAACTCTCCCTGATGCTCCAGTGGTCGTACAAGGTGACTTCAGTCTATGTACCTGTGGGATCCCAGACAATCCATGGCCGTGTTCTGACCAGGATAGTAGGGTGACTTTTTTCTATTGGGATCTGATTTCCTTTAATACCAGATGCCACTGGCACTTTGAAGGGTCTTCTCTGGTGGCCAATCCTAATTTGTGTCCAATGGAGTTGGGAAGAAGCTGAGAGATGAGTCATCCATCCCCTAAGGCCTGGAGATCCTCGGTCACATCATCTTCATCAGGGAATCATGATTGCTGCTGGAAACGCCCATGGACCAGCCCTCCAGACCAAACGAGAGTTTTTGGTGCAGGGTTTGTACCTGCTTTCCTAGTTCTAGCCATGGGGAAACTGCCCCCACAGCATCCACGGCTTCTGCCAAGGAGGCACATAGCCCAATGTGTCCAAGATGGCCTACAGAGTGGCCAGATCTTTCGTCTCTCTGGCCTGATTTGAAATCTGTTTTTTGAGGCTGTCTTTAGGGTGTTTCTGCCATTCGCAGTCTCTCATCTCCCACACCCAGTCAATTCTCTTTCAGAAGAATTTGAGCCCCTCTGCAGCACGGAAATCACGGTGGATGCCTTTGAATGCTCTTCCACAGTCCCCTGGCATCTTCTAGGGAATGAGGACCCACAAGTCCCATCAGAGGATCTGTCATGGTCCAAGCTGACCCTCAATGCAGCCTCCTTCATCCCCAAGAGGTATATTCCAGTAGTCATCGAATGCTGCCAATGGCTTTGCACAATTGCGACTTCCAAGCAGTGGATGTCATTTTAACTCAATATCCACTGCACCATGTGGATGAGTCTGACAAGGTCAGCCTCTCTTTTGCTCTGCAGGTGCAGGCAATGGTTGGAGAGCGTTTCGACTCTCGTGGCAGCTTTAAGGACAAGATGGCAAAGCACATTGAATCATCACTCTTGACAGGGACTTGCGAGCCGGAATGATGTTCTTGTCCTCGCTCTTGTTATTTGCAGAACTCTCAAACCGGTCCTTTACCCATTCGCAAACAGCAGACATATCCTGCAATGATATTGGCCAACATCATCCGGCTGGTGGTGCAAAGTATTTTCAACCAGTTTGACTGAGTCTTAGATTAGATAAGATGACCACTATGCAGCAAGACAGGATTTTTGGACTGGTCTTGGTGTACAGCTGTTTCCCTGCCCTGCCTCTCCTTGGAATCTTTTTGGTCACCAATTTGACTCTAAGAATGCTTGAAGTCTTTGTGGGAAGCCAATGAGCATATGGTCCATCTTAGGGGTCCCTGGCAATCTACTAAACAGCATGAGGTTCAAGGAACCAGCACTCCCATGATCAGCATTGCCTGGGCTCTGCTCCCAGTTCCTACTCTGAGAACCACTATTGCCAATACCAGCAGGCTTGACATGACTCTCATCAGGTCAACTGGCGGTGGCTGACTTCCTGTGGATAGGGTTGTGGCAAATGGATCTTGTGGTAGCCACTCAACCAAAGTGGCCCATCCAGTGGTGGAGACAGGCACACATTGTGGCAACCTAGAGAGAGATCCAGACTGACCCATGGGTACTAGGAGTAATCGGAAGCCGCTACTAGATAGATTGCACTGCGTCATCCCCTCATATAGCCTCCCTCAAGCCAATTCTTGATGAACAGGACAAGGACGCCATAAAATAGGATATGATTTTCCTTCTTGCAAGAGATGTGTTGGAATGGTGTGTCAGCATCTTGACCTCCTTTTGTGGTCCTGGTTTTTCTTAACCCCAAAGAAAAACTGTATGGCATCCCATTTTCAACCTCAAACCACCCAACAAGCAGTTTGCATGCCTGGCAAAGTTTGGCATGAAAACTCTAGCCCACATCTTGAGTCTTCTGCCACAGGACATGTGGACAACTTCAATCGACATCAAGGATGCCTTCTTCCACATCCTGCAGACCAGTGGTTCCTTGAGTTCTGGTATTGGGACATCAACTAACACTTTGCGGCTCTCCTGTCCTTATTTTTCCTTTGCATGTGAGGGTGGACCATCAATATCAAAACGTCGTCATTGACACCCATGCAGTTGATCGCTATCCCTGCACCTGCTTCAATTTTTCGGCATGGTCTATCCAACACTTTAACGTGTCATGGAGGTCATCCCCTGTGCTCAGAGTGTCTTCACTCACCCTTGCCTTCCCACCATCACTTGGCAACAGCTCCTTAACAGAATGCCAGTTTCATGGATCATCTGTGTTTGTGCCAGTTGCACATGTAGTCCCTTTGTGGGCACTTCATTACTGCATTCGCCTGGAACAACCTCAAGGCAAAGTCTCTCATCCCTCCACCACCAAGACTCCGTCCCTTTCTCATGTGGTGGACAGTACCGCACATTGTGGTCCCGGGGAGGTTGTTCCAGACCTGTGCCACCCAGCAAGAATCACAATGACACATCCTCTCTCAGATGGGGAGCAGCGTGTACATACCAGTCGGTGTCTGGTGTGGACTTTTGACAAGTCGACACTGCACACCAATGGAGACAAACGGCGGTCATTTACTCCATCAGTCACTGGACACCCTGCTTTGGAGGCTACGTAGAGACAGTTTGGTCAGACAATACAACAGCAGTTGTCTACATCAACCACCAGGTTGGAAACAAGTTGGTGTTGCTCCTCTGGAGAACATGTCACTTATTCTTGTGCCAAGAGCGCTGCATCACCCTTTGTGTGACAATCATGGCAGGGAAAGAAAACATAGCTGATGGACTCTCCCAGGGCTGCTTTTGACATTAGAGGTTGGATGCTGTCCTAGCTGTGGGCTGACCACATCCTCCATCTGTTTGGCAGACCACTAGTGGACCTTTTTGTGTTGTAATAGAATGCCTGCCTACCAACATACTGCTCCCAGCTCAGCAAATCCCAAGTGTGGAGAACAGATGCTCTGTCATTCCTTTGGAAGGAACTCTCAGGTTTCTGGTGTTCTGTCTTCTTCTAACATACTCACATGCCTCTAGAGGATCAAGATAGATTTATGACCCCATGTTGGCCTAACCAAACATGGTTTCTACTCATATCCTAGTGGACCTGCCATTTCTGTTTCCACCCTTCAGGATGCTCCTTACCCAACAATATGGCAGACTGTCACACCCTGATCCCACCAATCTCTGGCTGCATGGCAGTTGTCAGGGAGGCCTGGAGGCAGTGAACTTTCCACTGGAGATTGTGCTCTTGCAGCAGGTGCCTGCAGGTCATCCATCGTTGGCACTACGATTCCAGGTTGGAGGGGTTCTACTCCTGGGCATCAGATCCAGTCCAGGATGTTACAGCTTATTCCTTCACCTCTTCTGTGAAGGCAAGCAGGTGAACATGATCTGGAACTACCGCGTTGCCGTCGCCTGCATCCATTGCAGTTTTGAGGGTGGTACTACCAACCATGGCTTCTGTCAAATGCTTTGGGGCATACCTAATGCCTGCCAACGTGACACCTTACCCCATCTTGCTCTCTGAACTTGATACTGGAGGTCTTGGCTATGCCCTATGTGAGCCCCTTCACAATGTGCTGCTAGATATGCTTGGGCATGAGACACTTCTCCTGATGGCTGTGGCATCTGCCATGTGTAGAAGTTGCCTGCATGCTCTCTCACTTCAGCATGGCTTCGCTATTACCCATCTGGAGTTCACTGCCCCCTGAATTTGCACCTCCTTGCAAAGAATCAGACGTGATCTTTCATCCAGGAGGAAATCTTCCTCCGCATTCTCAGTGAAATCTTTTCCATCTTGGAGGACAATTCCTGATCTCTGAGCTTTAAAATGTACAATGAACGAAGAAAAGCAATATGCACCTCCAACTTGCTTTTCCATACGCTGAGGCATTCTTATATGCCAGCTTCTTAAGACACTATTTTCTGCTAGCTGGTTGATTTCATACGACCTCACACCAACCCCCAGAAGACAGTTCCCGCCCACAATGTTCGCAGTCATACTTCTTCCAGGGCTTGGTTTCTGGGTATCCCTCTAGAGGACATCATGGCAGCAGTGGCTTGGAAAATGCTGTAGTTTGCCTTCGCCTGTCTTTCCGTAGCCTGTGAGGTCCTAGACCCTTCTTCCATCTATCTTTGTCAGGAATGATTATATGGGGTGAGGAAGTACATGCTGTGAAGTCACCAAAACTTAATTGTTTGGGAATTAACAAGTGACATACATCATATAAGGACCTACACAGTCTCCCCCTTTCTGGACCTCATGAGCTTGCAGTGGAGCAAATCATCGTCATCTGCACTTCAATTACTACTCACCAAGTTTTGTCTGCTTTGCCTTCAGCGGTGATGACCAAGGGACATTGAACCTGTTTACAAACTCGCCTTGCCTAATCAGCCCGCCAGGTTTTCACCTTGACCCATTCAAACCTTCCTTGGGACCCACTTTGGGTATATATGGTGGTCGTCATTTTCAGAATTTACAGAGTTAAGGTGACAGGATATGCGCACACACAATTACCAGTTGTTAGCTTATAGTCAGTATAATAATGCATAGGTTTTATAAGGTGAGCCTGTCGCTCGTAAATTACAAACCATTTGTTTTGGGAGTCTACCATATTTGGCACATGAAACCTATTGTTTTTGGAAAAGGTTAATGTTCATTTATTGTCAACAAGGGTCAAATTTCGAATACACATCTGCTACAGAGATTTTGCTACCATGCTACTATCAATGATATGACTTTTTATGTCAGTGTTGTCGTATATCCAGGGTATGGTACAACTTCAAGTTGAGCTGTAGCTGTTAAAGGAAGCTGTGGTCTTTCCACCACATTGAAGTATACGGGAGTGAAAGAAATGTGCATTTGTATCAAAATCTTTGAGAATGTCCTATAATCATTTTCTTGTATTGAAAATGCAATAACCGAAAGAACAAGTTGAATGTCACTTCGCTTTTCACTATGACTTACCATAGGTTGACACACTCCTGAAAACCAAAAATCCTGCCAATCCATGCTGTATTTGGTAAAATTGTGGCTCTACTTTGAAAACCACACCATCAGTGTCTCTGAACAAGATCTCAGTGATTACGAGTCCACCATGTGACTAAACTGACCAATGGCATTGCTAATACAGTAAATACAAAGAAATTCTACATGAGGTCTGTGTGACACATGGTTCCAGATCTCCTGGCTTACTCGCACTTACACCCTGTTGGCATGTGTGAAGCAAGACCATGTTCATAGGAATGCGCTATCAAAAGGTTGAATAGAAATGACATTTGAAGGAACATTGTTGATGCTTATATCCTTTGTCTTAGTGCTAATACAGGAATGGCACTTTTCCCCCATTGTTATAGCTATGCATTACATACAGTGTTAAGCTCCCTATCTCTATGAATTAATTTGAAGCCCAACTTATAGGGAACAGGCAGTTTATCCTTGTTTTTCATGTGAAAATTGTGACTATTGGACAATTACGGTTTCAGCACTTGAAGTCAGATGGCAATGTTCTAATTTGGCCCTTCAAGGCGCTTGCAGCCCTTTGACCCTTGAAGGGGCTCATTGAGGTGATATCATTTCGTGTGTGATGTGTGTGAAGGAAGCCATCGCATGCCAATATCTCTAATTAGCTTCATTAGTCATATATCTATTGCTACAAAAACCATAAGTTGCTTAGCTCTGGCCTATGGGTTTCATGACTAAATGGCAGTATAGGTTTTATTGTAGGAGGGATATCATACATGTTTAGCTCTGGCTATCATGTCATGCTCTATCATGTAGAAAAGGTCTTTTTGAGACATGATTTTAGCACATTATGGAAATTAGAGGACTGGGTGCTGCAGAATTTGATATGAAGCTACTACCCTCCAGTCCACCTTCACAAAAAAGCAAATGTGATATGTTGTTTCTAAAACACATTCAATGCATTGTTTAAAACTCATGGAGCCTAGAGTTCATAAATGTAATTAGCACAAGAAACATTCCAGCTTTAGACAAATTTGATGGAATTGTGCTTCAGTCCCAACTATATAGACCTAGTGTCATTGTTTCAGCAATTCCAAATTTCATGAAAATCTGTGCTAGCAATTTGTCAAATCTGTGACTTTCTGTTTTGCATTGACTGATGTGTTAGCATAGGGAAGCCTAACCATACATATCCAATCATGAATCTACCGTTAGGAGTCCTCTGCCTTTAAGCACCTTCCCTGGAATGTTATGCTGACAAATCCATGCAACAGTGAAAGAAAAAAATATGATTGTACAAAAAAAAAGAAAAAAGTGGAACTATTACTTCCAGCCTATGAAAATTTTGCAAAGGAGCAAGTGTTAAAAAAATCACTTTTAGTAGTTCCAAAAATGTTTTCACCCACTGTTAATTCCTTCAATGATCATTCAAAAGTCTATCTGAATGCTACGTCAATCAGGATCTTGGGCATTATACAGGCAAAGAGCCTCTACAGTAGTACTTGCTATGGAACATAACAAGCTATGCATCATATTGGTGTGTGGGCTCAAAATTGTGGGTAAAGCCTTATTTTTATCCACCTTTAATCAAAGAGGTTTCTTTTTGGTTGGAATTTAAGGAAAAGTGTAACTACCAAAGGACATGTCTCCAAATTGTAGTGACGGGATGAACAAGTGCATGTAGTCCACTCACCTTTTTGTTGTTCTCATCTACCTTATATCATTTCAAGTACATGTATTATTAGCCATATCGGCATGATATGCCTGGTGAATTATGCAACCTGTGTTTGCAAAACTTTAAGCATGTGGTTTGGAATTTCCTGTAACCCCCAGTCACAGACTATTCTATACACAGGTATACCAGGTATATTACTATATTGACACAGCTTCAAAGAGGCCGCAACAGTGTAAGGGATGTGACTCAAATTATCTTATGCATTTGGATG
>VJOZ01129303.1:0-11037 GCA_009801055.1 Stichopus horrens | reverse complement strand
CTAAACGTTGAAATCTAGCTACTACAAAGGAGATATGTTCATGAAACGTGCTCATTAAGCAATACCTAATCTTGAGAGAAGCAGTTTACACTAAGTACTAAGAGAAAACTGCACCTATAAAGTTGTGCGATCAACTTGACTATGAGAAAACTTCTTTTTCTCAGACAAAAGATCATTGGTTATATTGTTTACTGCAAGGGTATCTTCTTTTACGATGTAAAAGCCTCCTCCAAAGACTATGAATCTCTGACTTCAATGTTTTTTTGTAATTAGTGGAATGACGACCTTCCTGAAATTTATAGATATAGAATAATGTGGCGCTAATTACAAAGCATATCCGTGGTTTGTTATCCTGTATAGGTTATCTACTCCCGAGGGCATAAAGATGATAGGGACAGGACTTCTAAGGGTTTTCTCAGAAGCTTTACGATCCGTCACTTTGAGCTATTTGAGAACCAAATTTCACGGTGCGATAGAAGCCAAAACCATAGGTGACCTAAACGTGCGCTCCAACTCCAAAAAGAACAAATATTGGCTGCGGAAATGTTCGCGTTGGGAGTGGAGCCTCATAAATGTAATTACGTGATAACAACTGCTTAATGAACTTATATCGGTAAATTTTCCAAGACCTCATTGCAGCTTGATTTGCAAGTCATGTTTCTTTTTTTATAATTTCTACAACATTTACTGAGATATTAACGGCAAAGTGCCAAGGACAAAGCATTTGTATCTGTAAAATAGCATATGATGTTCAAATTAGACACTTATCTCTTTATGTTGAGAAAAAGTACAGTAAATGATAATATTTAATTGGCTAGGTCACTAACATAACTCTCGCAGTTTAATACATTTTACAGTTTGGGAACATTACAACTTTGTAACCAAATATAACCCCAAACCTCACGAGTATAACCAAATATCTCTACAAACAAACTCACTGCCCCACACAGGGAGTATGATTTTTAGGCTTAAAGGCACTTAGTTTTGAAATAAAAAGAAAAAGAGAAGAAAATATATCACAAATCAGACATTTATATGTTAGAAATAGTTATGTGATATGAGATATTGTCTAGGATTTGTTTTTTATGAAGGAAACCGTTACATATAATGATATAATGTAAAAGATAACGACAGAGGAACACCCCTATCACAAACAGTAATGTTTTCGGAAAACTTCAGGTGTACCAGTAAGAAATGTTATTCGAAATTAATGGTGACTGGGAATTATTCAGAGAGATGTAGTGAGAGATATTCCTTTTCATATTATCAGAGGTATTCCTTTTCATTCTGTGTTCATGATTTAAAAGAAACAATATATTCACTAAGAAGAAAAAAAAAAGTGTGTTATCAGTGAATGTTAATACTTTCTTGTGGTGTGTATTTGCACTTGAAAAAGTTTTTTAGTAAATTAGAAACGACATATTCCGAGACTACAACTATTTCCTATGATCAAGTAACAACATTGAATTGACCCATAATTCTTGTGCGAAACTGAGCTGAATTGACTAATGACTTCAAGATGNNGATGGTTTTTTTTGTTTGTTTACTAAGCAAATTGGTCAGAGGACAAGTTGCCTTAACTGACATCTGTTGATTAAGTTTATTCTTCTCGATAAATGACAACTATACCTGCACTAAGAATGAGCAAATCAATAAGATGGATGGTTACAAAGTTTCACCATTGAAGGAGCGAACGTTCACGAAATAATTTGAATTGTACGAAGATATTATCTGCTACGTCTATGCGTATACAGATCTTCAATGGACTGATGGCTTCTCAATTGTAATTATTGATATCTGGCTAATCCAAGAATTAGCTGTCATAATTCACTATTCATTACCATTCGTCAACTAGATTTCCTCCGAAGAGGCATTTATTTCCAGAGGAACTGTACGTCGACATCGGCTTAGAATTCCCGATACATACATGGTTAAAGAGAAAAAACAGGAGAATGTAGCCCTCGTTAACTGAATATTATGGACAGAGATAAAAAAAAAATAGTGACCATCACGGTGATTTAGATCTGATTTAGATTTATGTGTTTATTAGGATCAGTTACTCAAGATCTCAGTTAAATGAGTTTGGTGTTTAACATTTCAACTCTTTGAAGATCATGTGGTGGCTGCGAAGAGGGCCGGGGCAAACCAACATTAAGTAGATCATGTTGTTTTGTACTTAGGGTACCCAATTCCCCTGGCCTAATCACTTCAGGTGGATAACAAATTGAGCTGTTAAAAAAGAGATGCCAGTGTCGTAGTCTTTGGAAAATGCTTAAACTAACTAACGTTTCGCTTATTTGTTTATTTGTTAATAAATCATCCACTCACTAATAACAATGAGAAAATATTTATTTTAATCTTCTAAAGCTATATCTGTAAGCATTATTGAGTCACAAATATTACCGGAACAGAAATGATAGAAGCTTTTTTAGCCTTAAGCAGCATGTGCAAATAGATAAACCTCATGTTCATGATAACAGTCTCTTACTGCTGATTGTGATATCAAGTTTCACATGTACATCTAAATTAAGAAATCTTTTCCTCCCATGCCAAAATATCAACTGGTTCCCGTGACATGTGGGAGTTTTGCTCACTACGGTATAAGCCTCTAACTCTTTACTTGTACAAAATAATGAAACTGGACTGAAGGTGACCTTTTTCATTGGTATCATCGGTTTTGATGCGGTTTGATAGTCCATTGACAAATGGGAGGGTTAATCTGGACTTATCCTATTACAAGATTATGGAAAAAAGATGGAAAACGGAAACGAATATAAACTAGGAGACTTTAATCAAAGCACCATGAGATAAAGAAATTTTATTAACCTTTTTTCTTTATCTAGATGGAAATGGCTACTTTAAAGTTAAATTTGTCTGATGTACAAATTGCTCATCACTCGAAGTATTGAACAGTCAAATAGACTGGATCGCCAAGTCTAGTATTATATTGTAAAATATAGGGGGTTTTAGGGGTTGTCAGTCTTGATATGACTGCCCCAGCGACGGATGTTTAACGGAGTAACGGGAGAGACGTCAGAAAACAGAAGCAACTTGAGACGTTCCAATTACACGATCAAAGTTCCATTTTATTCTGATTCGACTGGCACATAAATTAACAAGAATTAAATTGACGATGAAAGGAAGGAAGAGGAACAGAGAGATGAGATGAAGAAGGCCTACATAGTGTACAGACAGAGACGAAGTTTACGGTTTGATGTGTCAGTGGCGTGGCCAGGGGGATGGATCGACCCACGCTGGACTACTAAGGGTCACGGGATAAATTTTGATATTAACTAATCACAGGTCGAATGGTTGACCTACGTAACACAGTGAGACGGTTGCCAATTGTGATCTACCAACCTTTCTCAGAACAGGGTCTAAGTTTGCTATTTTTAATGTATTTTATTGTCTAAACTGACTGTCTGAGGAAAATAAAGGACAGTATTCTGTGGGCTATACAGTGCAGATATTAAAACACACTGTATGAATGGAAAGGCAGCTGCCGCCCCAATCACAAGTCAGCTAATCAAAAAAATTCTTAAACAATAAAAAAAGTAGCTCAATGACTTTGGTATTCCCTTGGGACAAAACTTGTGACACTACCCAGTGTGTTTGTCAAGGAGCTGCAAGCTACAGAAACTTTGAGAAAAATCCTGTGTCAGCAATGATGATTTCTATGATCATTTTCCAGTGCCAGATCCTGGGGGGGTGAGAATTTTCAGAGGGATTACATGTTCAAAGATTTTTCTGAGGGCATAAATCACCGATGTTTGCATGTAAATAAAGTTACCAATTCCTATTTGAATGTAATAATTGCTTACAAGTTTGCTTCTTAATAATGTCATTTTATAAAATTTCCACATCCTGTTTGGGGATACCCCTCACACATTCTCCCACCTTGGGCATTATGCACCCTCTGCACATGAGCAAACTCACATATTTGCACCTCCCCCTTCTGAGTTGGTTCTGGACACAACACTGATATCATAGGGCTATTGGTTGTATCTACTTCTTTTAGACACTATACCCCAATACAAATATTATATAAGTTAAATTATTTAAGTAAGGTAATTTTAAAAAATATGAAATTAAAGGAAAATTACTAAAAATACTTAAGCAAGATTGCTTACAGTTGCCTTTAAACTAACTACTCAGACAGGTGTAGCTTTTCCATAGAACCACTAAACACACAAATCACTGATATTCATTGCAATAAAATTGTTTTTATCTAATTAACAACCCTGAAAAATAATTTTATGTGAAGTGGTTGCAAAGAATAACATTTCTTGTTGCTTTGTAAGTGGGAACTAACTCCTCTCCAGTAGTGACATAACCAGACGTTTACATGGGTGTGGTGGGGGCTGCAGCAAAGAGTTGAAAAGGAAGGCAAGCTGTAATAACTCCACCTAAGCAGAGCACCAATAACAGTTGGCCCTACAGTGCAAAGAGAAAATCATTTGATGAATTCTTCTCAGATTTCAGGAAATAGCACTTTTCAGTCTCTTTGGCCTGGTAAATTTCAACAAAGTTTCTTCACATTTTAAGACACACGTTTGGCAGTTCACACTTCCACTAACATTAGTTACATTGTTTTGTTTTTTTTTAGCTACAAATGGGTAAGTGTTACCTCCCCTGAAAAAACATGGGACATGTGTTCCCTCCCTTCCTCCTATCCCAAATTAACACCCATGAACTGCCCTTTCTGGTTTTATAGCAACATGATTTGATCCAATTTTCCAAAACGTTACACACCTCGGCCTAACACCATAAGATGAAGGCTTCATGTTCTCGCAACATGTAGTGTGAGAAGTAGCAAGGAATGCATGTGACCTTAAGAACACTTTGTCACAAGAGCATGGGGTTGTTGCATCTAAATCATTCACTTACTACAGATTGTAATTTATTGACATGATAAAAGGTAAGGTAATTCACACAGGTAAAACACAAGAGACAAACATAGGAACAGATGCAAACTGTAAAGATGAAATAGAGGAACAAACTGTATTGTCATTCAACTCAGCTTGGACTGAATGCTAAAAGATAAAGATGTACATATGTCTACTTGCTCACCATCACACAACACTTAAATAACTTGTTTATAAGATACCGACCAAACCAAAAAAATCATTACATTATTGCACTTTCTAAATCGTGACTAAGTAGCAACTAATGCATACTCATGATACAAACTTTTACACGAAGATAAACAAAAGCACTGAAGCAGAGCAAGTTCTATAGTCCAGTTGCAACTGTGGTTCAGGGAGAAACATGAATAGGAATCACTGATTACTCAAAGGCAATAGGCTTCTTGTACTCAATATGGCTCACCCACAGCCAAATATGAGATCTGTAAAAGTTTCTAACCTCGAAATATTGCATTTACAGGGTTTTCACTATATGATCCCTGTTGACCCCCAATGACCTTTGACCTCTACAAAAAATAGGTGGTTTTTTTTTTGTTGTCCTTAATAAGTTGCACCAACATACTTATTATCAGATCTGTACATGTTCCATTCTTGAGATATTGTGTTTACAAGGTTTTCACTACCCGACCTCTGCTGAGTCCAAATGACATTTAACTCCCACCAAAACAATAGGCTTTATGTACTCAATAAGGTACACCCACATACAAATATGAGATCCCAAATTTCCTTCTTGAGAAATTGTGTTTACAATATTTTCACAATTTGATATCTGTTGACCTCAAACAAACTTTGACCTTCACCAAAGTCAAAAGTCATCTTGTAATCAATGTGGTACACTTACATACCACATATGACATTTGTCCAAGCATCCCTCCTTGAGATACAGAGTTTAGAAGGTTTCCACAGTTTGATCTCACATGACCATTGCCTTCCACCAGAATCAATAAAGATGTTGCACTTAATGAGATACACCAACATACCACATATGACATTTGTCAAAGTTTTCTCCATAAGATATCGCGTTTACAAGGTTTTCACAATTTGACCCCTGTGGACCTCAAATGACCTTTGACCTCCACCCAAGTCAAAAGTGATCTTTTGATCAATATGATCAATTTAAACTTTCAGCCTTCAACAATGCATGTCATTACTAGTCTCTCCAAAAAGTATGAGATATGAGGAACAGGAAGTGCCTTCTCCCTGCCCGGGTGTGCTTCTTGTCTCAACAATGCATGCAAAATGCCTGCAAAATTTTTATTGGCAGTTCACCCAAATGGCCTCCATATTCTCATGTCCAGTTTGCAAAAGAATACTACAACCCCATGCAGCTTTGCTGCTGGAAGAAGAGTTTCAACTGTTCCAACTGTCCACATCAAATTAACTTCTTTCCATCTTCCATTAGTGGCTGGATCCTCATGCAATGTCTGATAAATGAGACAGAGATTTTTGTATTCTATTATTTCTTTCTGAATTGCGATGCAGTTTTGCAAACATTGACTGAAACACTCCAGCTGGAAGCTAGTTTGTGCAGGATGACAATTTTTTGAGAGAAGCAACATGTGGCTCAAAGTTGTGCCTGTAAAACAAAATGCACAAAAGTATAAAAAGAAAAGTGAGATAGAGTTTTTCTAACCTGCACCAGTGGCAACTTGGTGGTTAATTAATACAACAACATAAAAAAGTTTTCAACTTAAGTGTTCTCATGTTTACAGTAAATAGATTTTACACAATGTTTTTTATTGACATTGGAACAGTATGCCACACAGACTTAATGTAGCAGGGCTTGAATGAAGATTTTGTTTCTTCTTTGTCTAATTTTGAGTCTAATCTCTGTAGGGCAAAAAGTAAGGGAGAGCTGAACAATCAAGGCAAGCTGATTATCCCTTAACAATAACATTGTCAGCCATACCCTGGAGCTATTCTGACGACATGCGCTGTACTTCTTTTCAATTTTGCTTCTCTTTCCTTTCATTCACATTGTTTGATTGCTATCACCTCATTGGGGTATCTTGTCTGCGTTCACGTTGTATAATCATTACATTCTGCCTGAAGATGGTTCCGTGAGTGGACTGAAATATAGCATCATATGTCACTAACACAAGTTGCTCTTCTCTCATTTCTTCTTCAGAGTGTTTCCTTTGGGACACAATCATTTTTGTTAAACTTGGAGTATACCATAGCCATTCAGGAGGGTACCAAGGCCAAAAATCAAGCACAAGAGGCAATAGCCATAATTTTTATTTTCAACCTCCCATATGTCAAAAAGAAGTGACTGCATTATGCTGGCAGGAATGTGTACTACAGGGCATACTCTGCAGAGAATTCACTGTGCAAAAGGCCCAAAAATAGTGGTTTCACAGGGTTACAGCATAGAAATACATTAGTATAAATAATGCTGAGTAGACTTGGCCTGCTTACTCTAACACTGGCAGCAACACAGCACACTGAGTAGGACGGGATTATCTTGTAACACTTTCACTGCATTGCCTGCAATCATTTTTTACATTCCTAACATGATAAGAATGTATCAACCAAAATTTGCCTTACCATTGTTTGATGGAGCTTTCCTCTTCTTCGTTTCTGCTGCCTGTCGCCTTTCAATGCAGAACACCTTTAATAACAAGTTCTGTGATACGAAGCATCTTGTGGTATACTTGTAGGATGGTCCCTATTAATAACGCCTGTACTAACACTAAATAGCAGTTCGCATTTAATACAATTCCATGCTCCTCACAGCCAATTTGTTTACATCATACAGTATACATACACCGTGAGCTTCAACTGTTAATAAATGAACCAAATTTTCTGATCCATCAACAACAAAAAAACAGGCATACAGCAAACCTTTGTTGAATCACTTCTGTATGCAGTACCTGGATCAGAATCAATGTACGAAATATTGCAAAGAAAGAAACTACAAAAGATTTGCTGTCATTGGCTTATCACAATTTTCACATGAGCAGCTCTCTTGTTTTTCTCATCAAAAGAACAACAATTATCAGGCACAACAGGGTTTACTAAAAGATTAACATCTTAAGTAGTCATGCTGCAATCTTCTGAAATTTTGATTCAATGAGGGGAATAACATGGGCAGCCATCTCATTGCCTACTAGTCTTTACATTAAATTAAATATTTGCCTGAAACAATGTCCCCACATGTGCCAATGATTTCGATTACAGCACAATACAAGTGCATAAGTCATGACATAATTGTTAGAGGGATGACTAAATTTTGAAAAGGACAATCACATGTTACAAATTACTTGTCCCTTGAACTACTAGATGACATTGCTAAAATTTGACAAAAGTGTGAGACTAGGCTCTAGACCTTCAGTCATGGATTAACATAAACTACCACTCCAGCAAACTTTCACGGTGCACCTTGCATAACTGAAACCAGTAATAACTGAGTTCTATTCAGTATGCACTACTGCACTGAAGATAAATCAAAACATAAAAAAATCCATCATATTGTAAAAACAGAAGATCATCGTGAAATATCAAAAATAATCGTGAAATGTTGAAAGTGGCAGTGAAATATTTGGAAATATAAGAAGTAATCAATGGGCAATTAAGTTTGTGCCGATAGAGGAGCACTTGTATAGTACCTTCTAGCCGTTCAGGCATACAAATATTGGGGTCTCTGTCAACTTACATGTAAAGTGTGTGAGGGAAATGGCGATTATAATCAAAGTACTATTATTACAGCATCCGATTGTACCGTTATCCTTTGTTGAATACTGTGAAAGCTTAAATTCAAGATGTTGGAGAAACTTTCACTAACATTAACACCTACCGCTCACTATCCTTCAGTCTTTTCAAGGCATGGTATGCCCTTAATTTCTCTTTTTTTTCTCTAGCAGCAGTATTTTGCCTCTTCTCCTCTGTCAATATTTGTTCTTTCCTTTTCAAGTCTTCTTCTGCAAGCAGCAATTGTCCTCTTTCAAGTTCAGCATGAGATAACTCTATTCTTTAAAAATATCAAAAGAAAGATGTTATACAAGCAAACAGGCAAATTTGTATCAGCTACAGTATATATAACGTTAACAGATTTCAACCAGGCATAAAGCCCTGTCCAATTGTGATTGTAAAGAGGCTCATTGAGTTGATATTATTTATTTTGTGACTAGTTTGAAGGAAACAATAGCATGCCATACATTTAATTACCTTCATTACCCATGAGTCCTTTTCCACAGTCTCTGAAAATGAAGGAATTGCAGTGTTTTATGTAGAGAGGGTGCCTATAGTTAACACCTTTTGGTAAGATAGTTCTGATCACTGGTATTTGATGAGTGATTTTATTCGTCAATTACCCTATCAATGTTATTTGAGTTGTGAGTCAGATGTTCGGAATATGTTAGTTTGACTACTTACTATCGCCATACGAGTAATATTCAGCAGGTGTGACAAAATATCATTGATTTTGTAAACCATCTCAATGAGTCTCTTTAAATGTCAGATGTTGCAAGGAAAAATAACATCTTGAAGATCATTAATGACAAACTCATAAGTTTTGATCATGTACTCTAATTACACACAGTCTAAACATTTGCAAAGAAATGATCAAAACAAATCTTAAAGAAGATCAGGCTTTCTTGCAAGAATGAAATATTTCAGCCCATTTCATCACAATCATCCACACAATGTAAAGAGTCATAAACACACGACACTGCAGTGGAACAATAGTTCTGTCCTATTAGTGCAAACAATTGGGGCAGTCAACATCTACTATGTACTCAGCTTGAAAATTAGCTTGGCATAGATACTGCAAATCAATGACTTCAATGAACAGGTTTCAACTTACAGTGCAAATGACAAAAAAACATGCATAACATTTAGGTTACATATTAAACTGTGTTACAGAAATTACAGCTTCATGGGTAAGTGAGGGTCAGGTTAATTCTTAGTTGTAGGCCCCTATGAGTCCCCAGTGGTACCTGCATTATCTATTATTACCAGAGTAAAAAAGTATAAAAAATTTAGTCATGTGACATCTAATTTTAGGGGTTCACAGTCAAGATCAATCTGTTTGAGCCTCCAGAACAGGTCTACACATAATGTGATCCAATTATAATGCAGAGCTGATAGACAATAGCAGCAAAACCAGGTGATTGTAAAAGTCAAATTGAATATGAACATGTGACTGTGGAGTGCTAGATGGATCCATATTTTTGTGCAGCTTTCTTACAATCAGACAACAAATAAATGCAACTCATGTAATTCATCCTGACAAAATGAGGGTCTCACATGGTAAATGTGAGATCTATGCAAGCCACCAGATTAAATAAATTATAGACGTGGGC
This sequence comes from Stichopus horrens, assembly GCA_009801055.1. Classification (NCBI taxonomy): domain Eukaryota; kingdom Metazoa; phylum Echinodermata; class Holothuroidea; order Aspidochirotida; family Stichopodidae; genus Stichopus; species Stichopus horrens. Next base: position 809 of record VJOZ01129303.1, on the reverse strand, counting down.
CCATATATTCATACACACACACAGATATACCGACTTGACTTCATTAATTAAGCACCTAGTTGGATTATCACCAAAATGCCAAAACAATAGCAAAAAGTAATACCACAGCAGTCAGCTTAAAACAAAACCATGACAATGGATGTCTGCTGTATTAGAATAACAGCTGCTATAACACCTTACTATTAATTAATTAAGCACCTCAACTTTCCTTACATTACCAATCATCATCATGCTCATAATTATCACAATTACCATCACCCTTCCCATAAAAGTAACTTCAGCAATATATAATTTGTGAACATACACCTAACTAGTCACATCCAAATACAAGGATTGGAATATAGTCTTGTTGTAATAATTTAGTGGAAAATTTGCAATTGTCAAAAATAAAGAGAAAATTAATGAAAAGTAATCTGCAAATGTGGAAGTGACTGTCAACAAAATTTGGACAAAATTTACCCATGGTCAACTCCACATGATGGGTATTACAATTTAGAGATTATTTATGTGTATTCATTACTTCTTTTTCAAGTATTATAAAAGATGTATCAAACATTGTAGTGGGTAGGAGTAGTCCCAGATGAGACGTATGCATATGAAAAAGAAAAGTTTCAACTTGAAATCATAAAGTACATTTTGTCGCTAAAAATGTGTTAAAAGTTTAAAGTGATTGCGTGCGTAGGCAAAAAGTAAAAAACATTGAAATTTCATCGCCAAAATTTTGGTAAGGCTTTTGATTACACCATTCAGACAATCTGGGAAAATGAATAGGCTTCAGTTGGTTAATTTTGCCATATGAATTTCAAATT
>VJOZ01129237.1:0-11108 GCA_009801055.1 Stichopus horrens | reverse complement strand
TATATATATATTTACAAATCTGGAGGAAGATGATGGGAAGCTGTTGTTGTTTCTCTTTAAATTCAGGAGTTAACTCATCTAAGCATACCTCAAGCTCAGGTGAATAGACATTATAAGTAAAATGATATAGACTGAATAGTCTATAATGAATAGGATTTACAGTAGGTGTCTATCCAAGTCAGTTTGAGGTTGGCTTACATGAAGTATATATACCTAAAATGCACTCCACTCAAATTATGTTATTTTTTTACATTAAGAAAAACAAACGCACACGCTCACACATATTTCAAACGTGATAAAATGTAGAATAATATGTGTAATTATGGTACAAAAAAAATAGAAAGTCAAGACAAAGAAATCCTTTTGTAAACCATTTACCAGAATGTATGTTATACACTTAGTACAGAAACTCCTCCCCCCAACCCCAATAAAGCAAGTCTACCCCACCCTTTAAAACTTCTCCCCTCCTTCTGACTACATGTACCATCCTCACCACGAAGTGAAAAAAGATGAAAACTGTTGTGAGCACTTGTATGTTCTAGCTAGATTTATGCTTAAATTTACATCGTAAAATCACAAATCTATAGCTTTTATATAAATCTGATTTTTCCCACATCGTAACTCAACAAACACATATATATCCTTTCGCAAGCACATCATGTGGCAATTATCCCGCACGAAAATCTGCACATCTTAAACGGTGGGTGGGGAGGGGGACAATGACACTCTGCCCACGCACTTCATTGGTTGTAAACCATGTGCACTGTTCTGTCAGACTTTTGACCAATCAGTCAGGGTTTTGATGGCCTGAAGTAAAACCCTCCCCCAACTACTCTTGCCTCAATCATACACCCCAAAAGACATCTAACAGGTTAATTATACCAATTGTTAAGTTTTTAGAAACACTACTTCATGGGGGATGGAAAGCACACCGAACTACTCTCGTTTAAAATGGTACGTGGGTTTTATAACAGTAGAAGTCAATTAGCTTCAACCCACTTTATTTTCCAACTATTTAAGGTTGAAGACCAGGGATGGCAGTTTTCTTGGTGACATACTGTCGATGTGGTTGCAGTTTATGTTAAAAATACATCTTCTACTTTTGCTTATAAATACAATTTAAGAAAAGAACTATCTGTTTAATAATGGAAGTATGAAGCTCAGTATCTGTGGCATGAGGGAGGGTGAGAAGAGACAAGGAGAAGGAACTGAAGAGAAAAATGATGCAGAATGGGGTGAGCTGGACTGATGGAATACTTTCCAGGGTGAGGAAGAGAGAACGTAGGTGCATGTTAGTGTGTATATGTTTTATCTGTCTGAGTAAGGACTTGAAATTTAGAATTCCCACCACGTGAGGACGTCACCTGTCTAGTGAGGACCTTCTTTTCAGGTCCTCGCAAGAAATCTCATGCTAATTCAGTGGGAGTTAGAATCAAGGTCACAGTATAATTCTCATGAGTAGTCATCGCTTTGAACGTAAATAGTGTGCGTGTGTGTGCTCTTGTTTTCGGGTGGGATCGCGAATCGGAACAATAGATTTAGGTCCTCTGTAGAAAATTCNNAAGCACAAGGAGGTCCTCGGAATGAATAGAAAACAAATCTGTGTGTGTGCATGTTAGTGTGTATATGTTTTTCTAAAGACTCGAAATTTAGAATTCTCACCCAGTGAGGACATCCTCTGTCTAGTGACAACCTTTTTTCAGGTCCTCACTAAGAAGTGAGAAGTCAAGCAAGAAATCTCACGCTAATTCAGAAGAGTTAGAATCAGGTCACAGTTTAATTCACATGAGTAGTCATCACTTTGAATGTAATAGTGTGTGTATGTGCATGTATGTATATGTGTATGTGCATGTATGTATGTGTGTATGTGAGGGTGAGAACAGAAGAGAGGAGAGAAAGACAATTTTAAGTTGAAAGACAGCAATGCCTTTTGGCTTGTTTTCTCTTATCTGGCTTTTTTTCAGTATTTCAATGATTAAAGTCATTACAAAGATAATGAACCACATAATTTAAGATAGGCAACATTTGGTAATGTGCTTTGTTAGACAAGCACTAAACGGTATAAAAATGAACAACACCTTTGACGAGTACATAAAGGAGAACATCGCAACGCATGAATGTCACTGGAGAATAACACATGGTGAGAGAATCACAGCTTAAGAACTGTTTATGGTATGGCATAAAAAATTAGCATCACAATACAGTAAAAAAGCATCACCATATAGCAACATGTGAACTGATGTGAACACCAGAAAATGAGCGCTGCGATAGTTACATGAGAAAAGAGCATCACAATATAGTTAAATACACGATGCATCACAATATAGATAATGGGATGCATCACAATATAGTAACATGTGAATCAGTGTTATACTCTAGTTACATGTGATGCATCATACTATAGTAATTAATGAAAGGGGCATCACAATATAGTTTCATGTCAAACGAGCATGACAATATAGTCAATACTTCATGCTTCATACCGTTAACATGATGCATCGCAATATAGTAACATGAGAATCAGCATTACATTCTAGTTACATGTGATGCATCACAATATAATTACTGTGAAAGGAACATCATAATAGTATAATGTGAAATGAGCATCACAAGAGTTAATAGTCTGCATCAACATATGATACATCACAATATGTCCATACATGAAGGGTCACAGTATAGTAACATGCAAAACAAGCACCACAATATAGTAACTATAGAATGTATTATAATGCACTACCATGTAAAATAAAACAGAATCAGTCTACAGGGTGGAGGCAGGAAGATGCTGTCTTGGAATCAATCCGTACGGGGATCACCCAAAATAAGTGAGGGAGCCCTAGGGAAGAGGGTGCATATTATATTTGCCAAAATAAAGACATGTCACTTCTAGTATTACAGCTGCATGAGGACACTTCACAAAAACACATCATATGGGCAGCATGTGCTAGTAACTACTGAAGTGAGCATTACTGCTTACGCTTAAAGCAAAAGCATTGTATCGAGGGTAACAGATAACCTGACTATCAGAACATGAGGAGATATCAAGAGGGCATCACAAGATATAAGTATGAGGGGGAAAGAAGATGGTAACACCTGCTAAGACAAAAACACAAAAGAGTCTGATGTGATGGCATCAAGTTAGAAGAAGATCAAGGAATGTATAGTATCATGAAAAAGGTATAACATTGTACACAAGGTCACAGCTACCATCTGTTACAACACCTGATGGGTTCTGGCTACACAATGCCACCATCGCCCAATATAATTTAGCGACTACGGTGGTCGAGTGACGTGGGAGGCGTTACTAACCGCTTGGTATGATTGCATGAGGATCATCTATGTTTGACACTTTTAACCCCAGAGTAACCAGCACCAGATGTGACAGAGTACAAGAGTATAGATATCCTAAGAATCAGTCACCCGATATCATAATGTATGGACAAACTAAATACATCGATACTCAATCACTACGATGACCCATCCTGGCGTGCAAATCTAGGATTCTCACGTCACAATCTTACGGAAAACCTGAAAATTTCCCAGCACCAAAGGAAACAGCGCCAATATTCAGCACCATCGATGAGGAAATTCGTAAAGTGATCCCACAGAGATCAATAACTGAAAATTTTATCCTTGCTGCGTTTTCTTTGAATGTGTGACACCACAGCTTGATCACCACTGTCCGCCACCGTTAATTACAGAAAATAAATTAATTCCAAGCACCAGACCAAACACCACATGAGCACCATTCTATCCGACTGAATGTTGTAGAATGTTTTAAATAACGTCACTCTGCATTACATTGACAATTTTGAAATTCCAAAAAGCATTGCATTCAAACAAACCAAAAAAAAGTGATTGGTCAAAGTTTTTCATATTAGTAATATTTTTATCAAAAACCATTACAAGCGTTTTCCACTTATTACTAGAACCATTATTTGTTTTGTTAACACAATTCATTAATTCAGCTTTTACCGCCCATCTGTGAGGATGAAATTGAAAGGGTTCAATTGAGGACTCTCTGTTACCTGTTCCAATCTGAAATGTTTGATGATTTACATTCTTATCACCCCCCAATAAAATCACTCAGCTGTTGTAGAAATACTTTGACCATAACCCGCAAGATGTCGCGTCAGGAGCATTCCAAGTTTTGCGGCTCTTCCTCTGAGTGCTGTGTCCAATTTCATTTTCCAAGAATGCAAGTCACAAAATACACCTGCTCCGTCACAGTACCTTGAGAGAAATATAATTAAAGTTTCTCCCAGATGAAGAAGGGAAGCCCATTGTTGATCAACCCTAACACATAATTACCATTCAGAAATTGGTCAGAAAATCCACTTCAAATTTCTGACACAAAAAATAATGAAAGCATTTTGTAAGGGAACAAAGACAAGTTTGGTAAATTTTCTACAAAAGGAATGTCTTGTGCTGTGTATGTTAGTACAATAATGTTAAGAACAATGGAAATCACATCGGCAGTTGAATTGGAAGCAGAGGCGAGTGTGTTTCAGCATCTTCGTCAGGCATCTGGGTACCAGACTGATGACGCCCGGAACCGGTTCTGAAATTACTGCCTGGGTACAAAAGTTTCATCGACATACATGTGTGACAAAATTTGGCATGAGTGCAACCAAGACAAAACTTCGTTGCCGTAGTGATATGTAAGGTACATGGAATTACATTAACAATCACAGCAAGCGGTTGTATGATGACTTCACGACGGACTGGAAGCCTAACGGAAGTAACATTTCCAGGTACCCGACCGACAATGGAAGTCAGGACCGAATTTTGAACCAGATGCAAAGACTAGTATGTTTTCAGGAAAATCTCTTCACAATGGACAGGCGAAAGCTATCCTAGGGCATCGAAAGTGTAGATATATTCACAAAAGCTTTATGCAAGCTTGTATAGTCCAGTACCAATAAGGTTGTTTTGCCATGACACAAAATTTTGTTGTATTGTATTTGCACTCCTGAAGGTTACAAGATTTGTAGACTATGCCAGAATGATGAATTCATCAAAATATCAAGGTGCCTGGTGAGTCTGGAGAGTCCTCTTACACTCAAAGAGATTAACCTGATTTAAATGTCACTGATATCGAAGGAAAATGCCTTAAATTGTCCAAAGAAACATTTGTCATAATTTGTCAAGTTTCAGGATAAATGAACCAGTATCACTGGCACTCATTTACACAGTTGAGTGGACTGCGGAAAAGGTAAGTGTCTTGGCTCAAGGACACGATGCGATTCAACTTCTCTTGAGGACCTGCCGGGAATCCAACCTGGGTTGTCTAGGTAAGGGTCATGAGTTATAACCACTAGACTACAGAGATCCTCTTGTTCATAAATAAGTGTAATACTAAGAGTCATCATCAGGGATTTTGTGAGAAGAGTCTACGCTGTAGTGTGTTTTTGGCCCAGAGTAAGAACTTGTAACATCAATGTGGCCCCTTGGTTCCAAGAGTCTGGGCCAACGCTGATTCAAAGATACGATCAGAAAAAAAAAACCAAATTCACCGCAACGAATGGACAGAACAGACTGGGAATTTGCGACCTTTCTGGTCACACTTGAGGGATATATGTTTCGCAGTCTTTGAAGTTTACAATATAACAATACATATCTATTATATTATTACATATCATAACTACTGTATTATGACACATGAAACATACAAAGGCAATGTACTTCCCTTGATAAATAATGCAAGTGGTAGCATGCTAATTTTGGAAATGACATTTGGGGTACACTTTTTGCCCTTTTTAACCTTGTAAAAAAATAAAAACTGTAGGAAAGAAGAATAAATGCAATTATATAATATACAAAAGGCATTGCTTACACATCAGAAAGCAAAATGTTCCTATGTGAAAGCATGGAAACCTGACCACTTATAGGAAAAAAGAAAATATACAAACTGTATTTTCTAATTTGTCAAAGTTAAAATAAACTTCAATGAAAACATTCCTCATCACCACCAGACAGTCAAATCTTAAAGACGAACTGGTTGATTTGATGGGCAATTGCTACGACAGTAAATAGCTGCAGAAAGTACCACTTTCTGTATAGGCGTCCAATTCACATAAGAGCACCCATAATATATAAGTAACCCTCACCTTTTGATATACAAAGTACATTTATGTGGAAAACTTTCCACGAGAGATGGCATTTATTTCACAACTATGGCTCGCATTCTTAATAACAATTACAAAAAAAAGTTAACTGATTAGTTGGTTCAACCCATTAAAGTAAGACTGGACACTGACAATCCTGGCTTTATTTATTACACACAGAACCAAGAAATTTCATTGCATATGTATTACTGGACGATGCCATAAATGTGTGAAGAGCCATCAACTTGTATTATTTAGCATAAGTCAGCATAATTTGCACTCAAAAGACTTCTGTCTTGGTATCAGTAAATCTCTGAAGTTTTTGCAATTGATGTAGAATATGATTTACTGGTTCAGTATAGACAAGACTTCCTAAACCTGAGACAAACCACTACTTTATAGCAAACCAAAAAGGACACCATGCATCGGTCTGTCGCCTTTCTAACTAGAGGGATTGCGTCATAAAACATTCACTGTAAGGGTAACTGAACAAGAAAGATCAAATGAGGCAACACGATTTTATCAAACTGCTCAGTTCCACTGCCACGGGCAACATCAGATGACCGTCTAGAGAAGAATTCGTCTTTCCGGGGTATCACTCCCACTGCTGCACTGCACAACCCCTGTGCAACATGCAACTCCCTCAAGCAAAGTACTATCTATGAAGTGTTATGTTTACACTGCCATGACACAGCAGCCATGATAATTAGCCTTTACAATATGAATGGGAAGCGTCAGTCCTGAACACTTTATGCAAATTAGATAAGACACACCTGTTAGATATTCAAAAGGAAATGTAACACTGGTTGTGGCACTAATATGACAATGTGACAAACATAATGGCCTACTCAAAAGTCTGCTTGCAATCGGGAAGCAATTAACACAGGAAATTAAATCTGCCATGTCAAGCTGCCACGATACATACTGACTTTACCACTGAAAGTATGGAACCATATGAGGCTGCATTACCACAACTATAGTCTTTGTTTAATAAACAAACCTAAAATAGTTATGTCATCTTATGTCATTATTTCTTAATAAAAAAGGCACAAACTTTCAACATATCACTTTCAATTACTTGGGTTTAACACGCACCTTCCCTTCATTCAAGTGATATTTGTTTATATCACTCAAGGTCTTCAGAACATCATACTTATGTTATGACACATGACAAAAATAACACAGCAATTACTGATGAGTCACTGACAATACAGAGGTTGAAACTTTCTATCTTTCTGATTAAATCTGAGATTTCTATGACTCACTGTCGTCACTTCTCAGGAAATTTATGAACTTACAGAGAGCTTTCAAAAGAAAGTATATTTAACCAACAATTCTGAGGCACCCTTGCACATTGCAGTGCTAACAAGGAAACATTTCACACCATTCATATTGTTGTATCTCTCCGAGCAATCTCTGCATACAAAACCTTGTCTGCCAGGCATTTTATTAAAAAAGAACCAGTGCAGAAACCTCAGTAGTACCATCTTGGTGTCCAAGATGCCAACAATGTTCAGACAACCAGATTCTGTGATCAAAACAACCAAACCTTACAACCAAATATAGTTTTTATTTCTAGTATCTGACTACATATTAATACAATCTGGCAATTGAATTTGAAGTGCAAACATAATGCAAGAGCAACAAGGACACGACAACCTTAGAAACCAAATAAGTGCTGACTGAAGTTCTAGTAGTGACATAAGTTTTGGCAAGATGACTGAGGTATGAAAAGTAACGACTGTCTCCTCATGTTTAATAGTTGCCTTTTGAAAAACGAGACAAAATTTTCCAAAACTGAACATTGATCCAACACTGACAAACAACCTCATGCAGTGTTACATTCAAACTGTACACATAGCTTAGAGAACTGCTTCCAATATTTGTGCTATGCAGGACACCAACCTCACAAAATGTCTATTGGCAGGGATGGCGGGCTGAGACTCGGACAGCACGCAAACGTGCAACCAGAAGGAATTGACGTTTTAACAAAATTCAGCCACTTATTTAAATTGTGTTGCGTGTAAATGTTGCAAAACCGACCACTCACACTTTAGCCCTACTCTATGAGAATCCAGTCTGTATTTAACTAGATATCAATCATGCCGATGGATGGCACCGAATGCTTGAAATATGACACCTTGTCTATCTTCACAGTATGCACACGTATCTTAGAGAAGTGACAAAAAAATTACTAATTTTATATTGAAAAAGATCAAATACACATTCAAGCCTCTGGTTACAATACTTTATAACTGAGAAATTACAATGTTTGTCTTTTAAAATATCTACCACAAAGTCATCACCTTGTGGGTACCTACAGACACCTGTTGCAACCATCTGAATAGGAGGAATTCCAGTGACTTCCTTATGGGGAACTGTCTGTCGAACCAGTAAGACACTGAGTGCCACTATGCGCTGTGTGTGGGTGGGGTAATGGAAAGCTCAGGTAACACAATGTTTAGAAAGAAATTTCTTTGTCTTGACTGTGACTAGAGGTCATACCATGCTGAACTGAAGCCAAAAATAAGTTTCTATTGAATTTTTCTGGCTAACTCGATATCGTTGGCCACAAAACCCCCCACACAGCAAGGAATATTTACGACATGCTATGCCTTCAGTGACTCCCTTGTCTTACATTCTTTGCAATGAATTTCTTTGGTTTGGTTGGAATTCTTGAATGCACAAACCACTTGCCAGTAATTTAAGTTGTTCCTAACTATCTCTGTAACCACTTGTTGTGGCTGGACTCCATCTCAGTGGCTGACATTGGCTACAATTTGAAAAACAACCTCACTCAGCCATTTTGTGACTTACTTCAGGCTTTGTGACAAGCCATACCATCTGCACTTCATCCTGTTTCCTGCAATTTCTCCGGCTAGATTTCATCCTGTCCACTGTAAAACAAACTCCTCTGTAGGAGGTGCTTCATCAGCCGACACATCCTCTCAGCCACAGACCGTCCACTCCCTTCGTTGATTAGAAGCATAAGCGATGCAGAACATCTCTGACTTTCAGCATGCCTGTCACAGCAGACCACCATTCACCATCCCGTTAAAACAGATTTTGCAGCTAGACCGGATACACTTTGATTAAATAGCGTTACACTTCTATGAAGATACACTCTGCTATATATCTAACTGAGCTGTCAGTTCAGACAATTCTGGTATTTTTTGGCTCCTACCGGGTTTCTTCACTCCATTTTCTAGGCCCATCTCTGCATTTATTTCATCTGCCATGAACTGGTTACCCACCCTCGATCTTGACCTCTCCAGTCGACCCTGTCGTCCTGTAAAAGAGATATGAAAGGACTTAATGTTGTGTCACATGTTGACAAAAAATTCATTCCAAACATGGAACATTAAAAGTCTTTTGACATGTAGCTACAAGGTCAAAATAAAGAAGTGAAAAAAAAAAACAACCTCCAAAGAAGAAGTAACCTTTGACTTCTTTCATTTCATACGAGCAAACTACTATCACCAACAAGTAACATGAACGCCACAAAAGCTGTATGTGTACCAGGCAGCAGGCAAATCAGAGGTGACGACCCAAAGGGCAGACATAACAATCCAGAAAGGGCCACGTAAAAGAGTTTGCCATTTTGAAGAAATGCTGTTAATCGGATCATCATTCATTCGCAAAGTCTGGTATCAGGACATGCAATGCAAATACATTGAAGCTACATCTTACATAAAAGATAACATTCCGAAAAAAAATCCACAGCCACTGCTATATCAGCAAAAGTTGTCAAACAGTGTTCAATCTTCATTTGCACAATTTAAACAAAAACTGTTGCAAATTTGTAGGCTATATGGGAAACAGTCTTTCTACCTTTTCACAAAAACACAACAACTAATTTCTACGTTTCACATTTGGTTAAGGGGATTTTTTCAGTCTGACTCGGGCTCAATTTTAAGACATGATCAATTGGAACCCATCAGGATAATTTGATTTTCCACCCTTCCTGCAGGAAAGTTAATGACAAATGATTCCTACTAGACATGGAACAATCATGAAACCAGCCTTAGAGAAAATCAGCAAGTCAGTAAAGATCAAGTTGGTTACATGCAAAGGATGCAGTGTTCTCCTCAGGAGGGTTTTCGTGGGGATGGCCACAACTGTGCTCTCCACCACAGCTAGAAATTGTCTTTAAGTGGCACCTGTTTGGATCATTTAGCATCTCGATTATGAAAATTTCTGTCCCCTCAGTAAAAGCCCTTCGCTGGAAGCAACAGAGTACATTCTTTATGCATGGCCACCCCCTCTCCCTCTCTTGAATATTCATGAATAACATTACGATGTCATTTTTTTTCTTGTCAGCATTATCGATTCATGTATAGACAAAAATCAACTAGGAAGACAAATCACTGGATGATGAGAAGTATTCAAGTCTAATTGCCAACGAATCTGATGTATTGTTATAGTTGTTACGGTTATTCAGTAACGTCATCGTCATTTCAAACACTACAGAAAGTTGTGAGCAACATGCTGAACAAAGCAATACAATGAGATACTTGATAAATATATGGTTAAGGCCAACATATCTTGAAAGTCTCATTACTTGTTTTGAAGATTGTCTTGCAGCTGTCAAACCTCACATGATATCATACATGTTAGAACCTTCTCCAGAAGGCTCACCCTAACCATTATGGTATGTCTGCATATCGTAATATATAATATATAATGCAGACGATGTCTTCTCAAGACATGATTTTAGCACATCCGAGGATTCTGTGAAGATAGGGTGCTTGCACATGTCAACATATTGCATATTAATCTATCAGATGTTCAACCGCCCATGTCAGCATATTGTACATTCATTTCATCTTAAGTTCAACCGCCAATGTCAGCATATTGCATATTCCTTTATCAGACGTTCAACTGCCCAAGTTAACATATTGCATATTCATATGTGTGCTGTTCAACCACCCATATTGCATATATATGCATCTATAAGATGTTCAATGCAGCCAATCCTCACATGATACCATACATGTTCAT
>VJOZ01129228.1:0-10352 GCA_009801055.1 Stichopus horrens | reverse complement strand
TTAATTAGAGACAAAAGATCATGCAGTCTTGTGGTCAGGAGGTACAGTGTACTGTAGACATTGGTAGACCCATTTACTTCACCTGTAAAAGTACAAGCAAATACCCTGCTGAGACAATTACACCTGAATATTTACTGTACCGATACAGTATCTAATGTATTATGCCAGAATGTACAAACTCCGTTGGCGTAAATTATATTTCTACATCTGTGCCAAAATCATAAAATCTCTGTCACCTGTACTTTTATAGATAATTTTGCTACAATAATGGCAACAATTTTACAGGTTATGATGCTTTCAATTAGTACATCAAAAGTAATTGGCTTTTTTATGCTGTCAAGTTTTAAAGTAACCTACAGTAGCTCTAACAGAACTCATTCATACAGATATTAAGTGATAAAACTTGATACTGTACCTAAAACAAGTAATGACTGCAAAGCCTTCATTTTTGTTCAGTTCCATGTTACATTCTGTGCAAAACGATGGGCTTACCTTCTCCTGCACAGCAAGACATCAAAATAGGACAGAAATTGCCTCGGTGGCATGGTTAGACCTTGTCGGACCACAAATGGCAAAACATGACAAATGACATACTGGATCATATATATATATCATATATATCATATATACAGAAAAATTACAACAGATACAGAATCAGTTCTGCAACAAAGTTTTGCCACAGTTCATGATCAGGACTATGGTACAGTAAAGGACTTCATACACTAATTGTGATATGCAATGATGTAACACGGCAATATGACGTGATTAAAATGTGCTTTTGCGTTCACATTTCAGACGGTCCTTTTCTGTAACTCATTTTTTTGATCACAGTCATTGTTTTTACAGCTGACATAAGATGTGCCTGCCAATCTTGATTTTTACAGAGGGCAATAATTCAGCGTAAGAAAAAATCCATGATCAGTGACAGAAGTGAAATTTTAAACTCCATTTCCTCCACATCACAGGCCTATTGCACTTGGTGTGCAAACTCTTGGTAATAACATTTTTTTCCACATATTTAAGCTGTCCATCGTTTCACATCCTATTGCATCTTCTGCAAAAGGACCTTTATGATTGAAATTCTATCTAAAAAGGATAAAGTATTTAATCATATATATTCAACAAAACAGACGAATAAAGAGAACTAATTTTCATTGCAGAGGAGAAATTCACTTGCCTAAACTTCTGCTGGCTGCCTTTATTAAGAAAGTTTGAATATCAATGTATTATGTCAACTCTAAATCATTTTTTTTCTAGATTTTCTACTGTTAGTGACCACTCGTTTTGGATTTCCAGGACAATGCACACATATGGTTCACTAAGAAGAATACTGAAATAAAATCGTGAAGTTGATGTCTCTCAGAGACCGTCTGTGCATATATTCTCCTTTAAGTGGAACTGTTTCTGAAGCAGAAACTATATCCTCTAGAGAAATTTATTCAAGTCAGTTACTGATTATAAATGGAAATAGAGGAGCTGGAGAGGGTGGGACTCAATGATTTAACCTTTCAAAGACGAAAATGACAAAAATATGAGGCACAAAGTCATCAATACATTAAAGCAACTCTCTCAGATAGATTCATATGGATTTTGCCAGTAGTGGTAGTTGCATGATGCTATAGCAGTGTACAGTACCTGTCAAAGCTACAGTATACTGAAAGTTACAGTGCAATAGGGAAAGAAAATGTGCAGTTATGGGATGATGGGGAGGGGCAAATGCTCCAAGGAGAGGTACTGTACAGCTATGTGCAGCGTACATGGTATCCATGACATGTCAGAGAAGGGGTTGTTAAGGGTAAGGAAGAGATGTGGGATCATAATGTGGTCTTTAAAAGAGATTGGCCCACTACTGAAGGGAAATTGAAATTTCATACAAATTAGGGCAAAATTTCTCTCTTTACTGGTGAAAATGAAATCCCAATAACATGTTCTGTTTAGCAGTTATGGATTTTTCAAGAAATATCTATTTTACAGAGGCACACTGTGTCATGGTCAACATGTAACACAGACACACAGATATCCTTTGTATTTCTTTATAATCTTGACTGCCTTGTTAGAATCATGGTAACTGAAGGAACGTGACCTTAATTTGCACAACATTTTAAAGTAAATGTACAATATATATTAAAGCTGATCTAAATTTTTCGCTGATGTCCACTTTCAAGGTTGAATTTAAGTACTTCAATTTTGAAGAATAACAAAAGACTTATTGCAGTAAATTACTGGTATTTGAATGACATTTTGGAACATGGCCGGGCACCTGGAATTCTTTCTTGGGCAGAACTGTCTTTCTTAAAACGGCATTATCTTCAAGAGTTACAGAATGAACAAGATATTGATGTGCTGTTTGAAGTGTCTAAAGTGAAAAAAAAACATGCTCTTCCATATGAGGACCTTTTAAGCTTCTACTGTAATATTTCTGTAATGCTACTTGTTATACTATGTCATCTTAAAATATGTGTTCCCTGGCCCCTGCTATGTCAAATGTTAAGCTTTGATATGTTTCATTATAACTGCACTCTGTGAGAATATACCAACATTGGTTCCATAGTGTATATTAACTTCAATAGTCCAGTATGAGCTTAATGTATTTCAGAGATTTTTTAGACTGTGAAAATCTGTCTCATTATGAACACTTACTAAACACTACACACACATATTACATGACCATACACAAGCTCTAAATTTTTCTGTGACAAATGCTCAATTTGTTTCTCCAGGGTGATCATTGAAAGGAAAAAAAAATCACGCTGTATTGTTTATAGTGTTGCATGCTGGAGAGAGTTGTAATTCACGAGGGCAATCCATCAGCTTATAAATAATTTTACTTGATAGAGAATGCGCAAATCACACTTCCTGGCATTTCTCCTTCGTGCCCAAATTTTTTATGGAATGATGCAGATCATTAGATACATGTTTGCACTGTTGTAAAATTACACATTGAACTTGAGTTCTGTTATCAATTAGGCAACACTGTATGTCAACTTACATGATGTGCTAATGCAGAGCAGACTGAATGAGCACAAACGGCATACATGTGACTGCTTTGGTAAGATGTGTGCTCCCCAGAAAAAAAAAAAAACTAAATTAACAAAATTTCAGTCTTTGCAGTAAGGCGGGTGAAGAGACTGAAATGGGGTAAAGCATTGGTCTGCTATCAAGAGATACTGATGATATTATCCATTTAAAGATCAACCCTTTACGTCGACTTATACCTTGCTTTTTTCCTGATATCTGGTATCTACAGGCACTCAAGAATTGAAGCATTTCCAGAAGATACCATCTTGACACCAGACATGCTAGTGCGAATTTTCTGTTCCTTATCCAATGAAAATATTTCCAGTTCTGTGACTTTTCACTGCATCCTTCTGCACATTTGTCTATACAATTTAGCATACTGTATAACTGCACCAACAAACCAAGAGAGTAAGCTATTGATAAAGCATTATCTTAAAATACTGCACTGGTAATGCAGATAACTCTTACCAGGCCCTCCATGATTACAGATACCACTATTGCCAAGAAAATTCAGAAAGTAAGGTGTGCTCAAACCAACACCAGGGACTATTTATTACAAGGACTTTTTTTATGAACTTTTTTTCCGATTGGTTTGTAGTTTGCCCCAATACTGACTGATCGCTTTGTAATCACTGTAACTTTGTAATCAGAGCATGAAATGACCGATTCACGTTCAGTCAAAGCAAGTAAGATTGTTGCAGGTATCTCTGATTTGAAACTCCAACAAAAACAATTTTCTATAAAGACAGAAACAAGAAGATGGAACACAGTCATGATTCTGGACTCTGAATTATTGTTAACTGCCCTCTTGGCTTTTTTTTAAAGTCACCAGAGTGCATAAACAAGTGTACCTTTTTGAACAAATACAGTACAAGAAGCACAGACTACTGATCAGTCCAAGCAATATATTTGTATTTATGTTAACTTGATCAATTGTAAACTTGTAACTCCATGTTTCAGGGTTCCTGCATCTCCAAAAAGTATACCTAGTAGCATTATAACAGCATGCACAATATGTACAGTAAGCATGCAGCTCTTGTGCAAGGACAGGTTAAGGATGGGCATCAGTGTTTAACTGGGAAGAGACAAGTATGTGAGTACAGTGTACCAGTACGACTGTATTCAGGTGTAAGACTGAGAGTACATAGTGTACAATAATTTACTGCACTGTATTTTATCTGAACACTGGGTTGATCAGCAAATCAAATCAGTGATTTCCCTGTGATAACAAGCAAAACAGTAAATCATGCACACTTACACATGTAGATCGAGATTTAATTATAGGAAATCCCTTGCTTACATCTTAGTAAGGTACATTCACTAGTGAGTGCTACACGGATTACAGTAAAAACAGCAGGATCAGAACTACTCTTATCGTGTATTGAAGTTACATGTTTTAATTGCATGTTCAAATAAATCCATTTTAACATACATCCCACTAGTACACTAATACAACCACCCGCTTCTGAGCAATGCAAGTAAAGTTAATGAGCTCTAGTTTTCCATAAATTGCACGGCAATGAGGTGTCAAATGAAATAAACGATGACTGAAGTATATATACAGCACAGTATTCAGTAACTTACCATATGGTGATTTAATTCTGGTTCCAGAGGAATATATGTGGTACCTCAGAGTCCAATTTACTCATATTCCAGCAGGGCACACTTTAAATCACTACTGCTACCACAGTATGTGTCACAATATTCTGGCTTCCTTTAAATACTTCTCCCTTTAGAGTGCCACGGTAATTTAGTTTGTTTGAGGCACATTCCCTGTGTGTACAATGCAGCACTGTGGCTGTGACACAAAATCAAACATACCAGCATCTTATAGTCCAAATCAAGACGTAAAAAAGTTTTGGAAAATTTCAGCCGGGGACATCACACATATGGATTGGCAAGTACAGGATTTTCACAGAATGTGTGTGAAACAAAAACAAGGTGTGCTCAACTATGTGAAGTGGGCCACAGCGGTGTAACACTTAGAAAATGACGAAAAGGTTTCGTGAACTGAAACCTGAGAATTTCGTATGCAACTATACCTGTATGAGGACTTCACAAACGTCGGACTAAAACGATCTTACAAGAGAGCTGAACTGTCAGTAGGTTAAGCTTTCGATTAGTGCAAGCTAAACTGCCTGGCTCTGGAAAACACAACAGGCTACTAAGAAAGAGGAAAGAGTACGTTGCAAAACGAATTGCTGGAGAGAGAAATTGTAACTTACAGTACTACAGTATGTCATCCTTTGTTTCTATCTGACATACACTTGTATAGTAGTCAAGTCAAATCTTGTATTAGACCAAACTGATGGACCAAATATATACTATATGTTAAGCTCCTCAATTGGATATAGAGAGAGAGTAGGGTGAAAAGCCTAAGGACAGTCCAAGTTTTAAGGGGTTCACTGAGTTGGTTCGCAAAATTCATATTTAGTCAAACCTGCTGAATATTATTCAATATGTTAAATGGTAAATGATCACATTAAATGACTCTGTACATCTGACACGAATGTGAAACTGCAGTGATGGAGTAATTATAAACCATCAAAAATGCTTACTGCAAATCTGTGACCAGAAAAATTTTCAACATGGAAGGTACTACTATATGGGCAAAAACTTTCCATAAAAAAATTCTCACATTTCCAGTAATTGTAAGAGTAAATGCATGACTAAATGAAGCACTGACATGTGATGGTTCCTCAGACATGTCATAAAACAAACGTCGCCTCAGTATGCTCCTTTAGAGAATCATCACTATCTTGGTTTGATGTAACACAAGAAGCAAGTGACATCTACTGGAATATGTATATGCTCATGTCCACAACATGAACATTAAAACAGGCAGCATTTTACTAAACCTAAAAGAAGAAGAATGCATGTGGAAGACTTATTGGGAACCTCCTTAAAGACATTTAACATATCTGTTGTTGAAAGTACAGTGCTTTGCCTCCTTTTAGGCTGGCAATATGTTATGTGCATATATACTGCCACTGACGTCACCAAACTGACACTTACGTACAGTACCTTGAAATGCACAGCAAAGTTGACGGTTGGCTGTATTGTCAAATGTCCAAATTGTCTCCAAGTGAAAGATGTCTCATGTTTGGCTAAAAACCTAATCCACACAACTATTCAAAGTGAACGTCATCAGAGGGCGAACAGAGTTCTTCACGCTTTCGACCAAGGTTGCATGAGAACAAATTTAATATCATGGAGACAGACTCTTAACTTTCAAGGAGCAAGATGAACTTCAAGGGAACAGGCAGACTGCATACAAAACACAACAACTCTAAATAGGATGTAATCTTCCTCTCAAGATATTTTATGATTCATTTCATGGCTAATAAAATATGTTAAACTCTGCTAAAATATCCAACTATATCAGAAACAAACGAGAAGTAGGAATGCTGAATCTCTCAGCAGGAGAGTACTGTATGGTATCACAGACATAGAACTAAGTTAAAGAATCACAAGGTTATTTACCACATACTGTATGTATGTGCTAACAAAAAATTAAAGAGAGCTTGTATTGCACAAAAGGTAACAGAATTGAAACTGGAACATTTACTGTATGTCACGTAATAAACTTACACTCACATACAACAACGTTAAACAGAACGGAGGTCACCTTGAGTTAACTGTACAGTATTATCATCAAATCGCACGCATATTCATCAAACCCACAATACAGAGGTTGGCAGCTACATCGTGACTCGAAGACACAAGAGGGCAACATGGCATGACTCTTCAATGATGATCGAGTGAAATCTTGAATGTAACATACAAGTTGATATCTATCTTCAAGAGTGACATATTCTGGAGTGATACATGTACATGTACTGTATCTGAAACAGTGACATACATACTATAAAAGAGACATCTCCAAGAGTGCCATACTAAAATATATACAAATGTGGCAATTTAGTGACATCTTGAAAAGTTAGATATATTCAGTAGTAAGTGACATATTTATAAGGGTGATATCTTCAAAAGCTACAAGAGTGAAATGATACAGGAGTGAAATGATACAAGAGTGACCGACTGACACATCTATAAGAGTGACATAGGACCTAGTAAATACTGACAACCTTGAGTGACACAGGCAAGACTGTATATCAGAGCTACAAGAGTAACATCTTCAAGGGTGACAAATAAAAGATTTAGGGAACCTATACACGATTAACATCGTCGTGAGTGGATTGTACGGTATGCAAGACTGACATTTTAAAGAGTAAGATTCACACACAAGACTGACAAGCTACAGGTACAAGACAGACATCTTTAAAAGTACCAAATACATGTTTGACATTCTCAAGTGTGATATATCTTCAAGAACACACACAGTACTACTGTACAAGATTAATATACCAAAGTGACATCATTATGAATGATATCTTCAATAGCGACATCTTCACAAATGGTTCAAGAGTGACACATAAAGTACACTTTTCCACAAGATGTCCCCACAAGATAAATGGAAATTCCAGCTACAGTTACCCAAATACTGCGGAACCAAATACAGGGACTTTAAGGTGACACGCAAGGCTAGGAACGATACAAGCATGTCTACAAGACCAAATTTTAGTTTGAATTCTAAACTCTGCAGCTTCTTTTAAGGCATTCTCTTGAATTATGAATTAAATCCTTCTAAAATGACTTCTGCTGACCTCCTGTGACCTTTGATCTCCATAAAAAGTACAATGATCATCATCATCACCTATCATCTACTCATCCAGAACTACCAATGTTAACAGTTTGAAGNNAGGTGACCTCAATTGATCTTAGTCGCCATAAAAATGATAATGATCATCTTCACATGATAAATAATGCAATGAGTTTGAAGTTCAAGCAACTTTCTCTTCTGGAGATACTATTTAATGTGTTTCATATGACTTCTTGTGATCTCATATGACCTTTGACCTCTCCAAAATTTGACAGAAATTGTCTACTCATCAGAAGTTGTCAAATGTGTACAGTTTGAAGTTCCAGCAAACATTCAGTTGCTGAGATATCTTCAGGCTTTCAGGCTATAAGTTGTGGTAATCTCAAGTGATGTTAACCTCCATGAAAATCACTACATACCATTACTCACAGTCTCACAACAGACAACCATCCTAACAAGTTTGAAGTTCACATCAAGTTTGACTTCTGGTGACCTCATGTGACCTTCCTTCCACCCCCCCCAAAAAAAAAATTGACGGATATCAGCTACTTATCAAATGCGACCAATGGTCAGAAGATGAGGTTCCAATTAGTTGCTAAGAAATCTTTATTAATAGGCTTTCAGTCTTTCAACTCTAGTGACCTCAAATGACTTTTGACCTACCTGAAAAACAAAGGGATCATCTACTCACAATTGCATAACTACCCACAAACGTTGAAATTCAAACAACTTTTCCTTCCTGAGATATGGTATATACAAGCCAAGGCATCACATACACACACACACGTCATTGCATTGGCACAGATTCCTTGCCTGCCTTTGGCAAGGAATCAAAAATGTAACAATGCCAGTTAAAGTAAGTCATATTTATTTAAATTTTATTCAAATTCTCTATGTAATCTCTTTACATTCACTTCAATTCAGATTCTTAGTCAACTGTTTCTACGACTTCATTTCAGAAACTGCTAGCTAATCATTTTCCAAGAAGTATTTGTTACATCAGTTTTCTGTTTCATGATGAATTCATGAACTGCAAAATGCAAAAAAAAAAAAAATCCAGGGCATATCATAACAAAAAACTGCCTGAATCTTACAGTGGAAAAGATATAAGGCAGTTGGTTTGGGTGTGTGGTAGCTATTTGCAATTCATGGAGCTGCATGTAACAACAAGAATTTCATTGGCTTCCTCAAGTACTTAGCATGTTCAATCAACACAGTTGATAGTTTATACAAAATGACAAAATTTTGCTGCAATCATCTCTTAGATGCACTTTGAATCAATGAAAATGTTGGACATATATAGGGCCACAGACCTATAAGGAATTATGTTAAACCACAGACTTTCTTTGCACAGCCTACTGCTGGCTTTAGTGCTGCCCATGTGCTCTATTTCTAACATGTCAATTTCAAAATCATGTGTAGTTGATTTATTTACATTATAGTATATACCTTAAGTATTGACCTCAAACATTGTACAACATCCATGAAAAATGGATGCTTCAAAGTCTACTAAAACTGTGACAGTCTGACAGAGCAAGATTCAATCTCCCCCAATCCAATGTATTCCACACTAATACACTGTAGTGGAGTCTTGAGACTGTATTATCCAACAATATTTTTATGAAATATAACACAACCACTTTCAGCAGAAGAATGAAAGTCATAAAATTCTCTCAAGTGAAACAGAAGTTAGCAGAATTTGAAACCTTTGATAGTTAGTAATTTCATTTTGTGGAGCAGAAAATCTGTGGCCCCGCATAAATGCACAAAATGCTTTGACCTAATTCACATTGCTCAAAAGGAATAACTAAAAAGGAGATTTCTGCACCATTTCACTTACACTCTTTCATTAAATCTTCCCTGTTTTGCACCTTTCTTTCTTAAAAGAAGAGAGTACAATTTCAGTCGAAAGTTCCAGAGCACAGACATACTGCAACACACACTCTTACATTCCTTGTGGAAAACACAATCAAGCAGTAGAGAACATACTACAGTGTGTTGAAGCAACCCTGTCTTTTACAAGTATCAAAATTTGCTGGTCCATCTGGGTCAGGGAAGAAAACCGATAATTGAAAATGCCTCCATACACTCTAAATGTTGGCAGTCGGGCATATACCTGCAGTACTATCTATATCTGCCAGCACCAATGTTTAGCAACTCCAATGATCTGAATCTATACAAGTTGAAATTGGTTGGTATGTACAGTAAGTACAGTACCCCATTGATATAGCATATTAATATCTACAGTAGTCTCTAATGATCTAAAATTTAATTGTTGAGTAAGCTATCTTTAGACTTTGATGGGATCTAGATAAATCTATTTATTCCTCTACTTTGCCCATCTCCCCCCCCCACTCACAAAAAAAAATGCATGGTATGGAAAGGCCAGAGTATTGATACATAATGTAGGAATATGGAGGCATATTCCACAGTCATACCTAGTACAAGTACAGAAAATTTGTACAGTATTTGCTCATGACCATTTCCAAGTCATCTTTTGGTCTGTTTACATTGAACTATTATTACTGTACTCTGACTTCAAAATGGTGATTTGCAATGTTATTAAATTTATGTTTATAATTACTGCATTTTGCTAGCTGTAGAAAAATTGGGACTACACAAATGTATATTTCCCAGAAGTTCTTATAACCCAATTTTCACATATTGGCCA
>VJOZ01129087.1:0-10981 GCA_009801055.1 Stichopus horrens | reverse complement strand
TGCTGAAAATTTGTTTCTCTTTTTCTCCTTTTTTTGCCATGTATTCAAGGAAACATATTTTATTGGGTGTAACAATAAACTTTCCACAAGTTGCAGTAATAGGCTGGCCATACATTGTTTTCATGTGCATTTTTTTCACTGAAAGAAGGATACACAACATCTTTTTGTGAGCTTTCGTGTAAATATATCTTTTCAAAAGCACTCTGACCAAACTTCACAATGAAATGTTTCTCCTGTACCTGTTTGTAATATTAAAAAAAAAAACCTGAAAGAACACACAGAAAATTGATTGGTCTTAAAGAAATAACAAANNGAAGACACTACATATGAAAGGAAATTTACAATATAACATTTCGTAAATACAGATAACCATTGTTGATAGTTAAAAAGTTCTTTGAATGAAAAAGAATAATCACTTATTAACAATGTATGGTTTGGAGTAATTTTCAATTCCAAATTAATTGCAAACACTTTATTCTTTATTATATTTTCATCACTTCAAGCAACTGTGCTTTAAAGTTTGCAAAACTTTTTTGGAAAAGAAAATAGCCTAACTAACAATCAGACAAGCAATTGAAAAAACATTTTCCTGAATGCACAGTAACAGATTAAAGGAAACCATATCATATATTCTGTGAAATATGAAGTTGTTTGTAAGCAGTCTCCTTCAACCTTTCAGGATACCAAACTGCCAAAGGGGAGCCATGTGTTTGCCACAGGCCTTGCAGATGGTCGTGTCCTTTTCAATACCCTGAAGAACAATATCCATCCTATAGGGGATTGGCGGCAGGATGTTACCTACACCGACATTTACACTTACCTCAACTGTTTGGAATCCTCTCCATGTTCAGGCTGGATGACAGCCAATGAAACTCTGAGGAATTTTACCTCTGAGGTAATATTCAGACAAAACTTGACCATGAATCTACCCATAACCATCAACGACATGGTCTCCCTAAACATGTCAGAAGACTAAAAAGAAAATTCAGATGATAAATGAAGTCAAACACTCCAAGAGTGGAATGCTTCTATCAGAATGTGATCTCAAATATTGTTAATAATTATAAATGGAAGTTTATCACTGATATTAAAAACAACAGCATTCATGAAATGCATTAATGGAATTAAGGTTTTTGCATGCACATGACTATAGTGCTCAAAGAGGTTGTAGCACTGATTGTCTATGGAAGTTTCATTTTCTATCCCTAAGTTTGGATTATTGCCTTTGTATGGTAGTACTAGTGAGTTTATTTACAGTGAGAAAGCAATCATTGTTACATCAGTGACAGCATACGCACAGCACTAGTCCTTGTGCTTGGTTATGCTTTCGATTCGTTTTGACTAATTTTGCCGTAGTCTAGTAACTTGACCGTCAGTTTCGTTCACTAACTTTATACAAGGCAAACAACCTGTCAAGCAAAAAACTATTAAAGAAGGTAGATCTGATAGCCAGCTAGTATGAGAGCTTTGTGATTGATGCTGTTTTGTTTTGGTTTGCAGAGAGCTGCTAATTTGAGCAAAGTGGTGAAAGAAGAGTCAGAATCGTTCCAGGCAACTAACTTTGACATACACTACATGGAGTATGACATTCAACAAAGTGAGTCAATGATAATACCCAATGATTACACCATTCAACTAAATCAATGCTAATACCTAACCGTAAAATACGTCAAATCTGAAATGGTGTGTTCCTCCACAATTTTAGTCACGTAGTAATATGGTAATGTGATATCACAATCAGGGAGCTCATGAGTTTATTGGCAGCGTTTTTAAGTCGTCAGATGCAGCAAAGGTGGTTTCTGTCTGCTGCTCTGTTTCTATTCCATCATCACTTTCTTGAGAACTATAAGAAGGTAAAAATCTGTCAGAAGTAATGGATGATTTGATGCGATTGATAGTGCACCTTCAAATTGCACCCTGTGGATCTTTTCTGAAATTTATCAAAACAGACAATTCATTTAGAGAATGCATACACTAGTGAAGAATCCTTCCAGGGACTAAGCCAGCAGTTTTCTGTACTATACTGTAGCTCATTTCAACAAATCCAAACCATAAAAAGAAGGACAACTTCCATTCATTCACTGTACCTGAATACATCTGTGAGGCATCATGTTTGTTCATTTTGTTGGTGCTGTTAGTTAATTGTCAGTATTGATGTTTAGGTAGAAACAGTGCATTGTTTTATGAAGAACCTCCTGCTTCCCTTAGATTGACTAGCAATTAATTTCCAAAAAACAAGTTGGGATGTGACAGCTAGGGCTTGAGTTTGTCTCTTAGATTGACCATGCTGCTTTGTTTTATTTCACATGAAAATCGAGGTTTTGTATCAATGTACCCTGCTCTTCTGTAAATCAACAACACCAAAATCCATTTTTTCTTCTTTTGATAAGTAATAAAAGAGTGGACCTCTCGAGGAGGGAAACCATCGGAGGTGATAGAACCAGTGGATGGATTTCACCCAAGCCAGGTGTGTTGACAATACCATTCCCAATGTGAATATTATTCATTTATATAAATCTTTAATATCTTTAACCTGTGTTCAGTGATGTGACTGTGAATGGAAATGTAGTTGTAAATATCAGCTGTTGCCCCCTTCCCTCACCCCACTGCTTCCCTGACCCCACTCTGTCCTACACCTCCCTCCCCATAACAAGTCACCTCACTGTTTCACACAACTACAAGTATTCATTGCCTTCATAACTACTTCAAAGCATGGTGCACATGCTGTATTTATGATGGCTTTAATGGTTGAATCTCTTTGTCTATCAAAATATTATGATTTTTGAACCAAGGATGCTCTTTCCTTTCTCAGTGTTTTATTGTGGTATCTCCAACCTCCTCTCATGAATGGAGGGTGGATAACCTGTAAACCATTCATAATTTGGCAGGAAAATGCCATATCTTGTCGTTTTATGATGGTCATTTAGGTCTGAGATTGCACTCTGTGTGCGTGCACGCCCTGACTCTTTTAACTTTTTTTTTTTCCCCACAGGTTGCAAACTTTTTGTTGGCAGATTACTTCTGGGGAGAGATTACCAAGTTTGTACCTGGACTCTCAAAGAAGAATCCCCATAATCTAGAAATAGAGAAATTATTTGGAGACCAAGGTGGTTACTGAAAGAGATGGAAGGACAACTGTATTAAGTTTGTAAAAAAAAAAAGCATTTAAGACAATTGTTGCCGGTAGTTGGACCTATTGTGAATCAATATTTTTAGATACAGATGATTGAAATTTAAATATTTTTTTAATGTTCATGAAAATGTTTGAAGGGTATTATCTTTATCTGTAGAATACTTTTTTCACTTTCCTATTACTCCTTTAAATAATAACTACTGAAATGTTCAACAAAAACTTTCTAGCTAGAGATTTGTTTTGATTCAACTTAGATTTGGTGAGGTTGTTTCCTATTAGTGTGATACATCACTGTATTATATGCATCCCGTACATTCCAGGACAGAATTAGTTTCCATGCAGGTATCACGCAGTGATGGCGCCAGACTTAAAAATGGAGGAGGGGCAAAAAAAGTTGATGGACAAAAATTAGATGTTGTGCGAACTTCAGAGAGTAGCGTCAAGGGACCAGTCTTAGGACAGTATCAAGTGGCAATGCACTCGTGGGGTTGCCAGGTTCAAAGCTCTGGATGCTTTGAGTGTTAGCATATATCAGAGTGAAAACATAAACCTCATGGCTTCTTAAATTAGAAAAGTGAATGCAATGTAATACAGGGTGTAGACGTATTCATTGCATCTATGAGGGCACAGCTTCTGCAGAGTGACGTCCCTTCTGTGATGCCACCACTGCATACTTAATTTTATGACCAAAATTATTATGAAAACTACTTGTTCTGTTTTGTTGGGCCAACAAAAGCACTTTTACACCTCTCCCATGACTTGCAATCTGTTATCACCAATGCACACAATCAGGCTAGAGTTTGCACTGTGATAGTTGAGCTTGAAGCAAGGCTACAATGCATGCTGTAGTCATGTGTGGTAAGTGTGAATTTTACACTTAGAAGTCCAGGAAAAGTCTAAGCCTCCAGTTTCTTATCCCTCCAATATTGCTGAGGGGAGTGATTGGTTTCGGATAACGTGAGAGAGTTGTGATTGTGAGGTGTGGAACCAACTTTGGACTTGTGATATTTACCATCTCTGATTCCTACCCCTGTAATGACATTGTTGTACCCATAATGCACTGCTGTGCTTACACACTCATGATACCCCAGATGTTTCACATTTTCAGAGTTGTCTGAGGTCCCTTGATGTAATAAAAATTGAACAAAATGATGAACAAAAGATGAAAATTGTAACTCAACACTATCATAAAGCATCCGCTTCACAGTTAAACAGTTTATTCTCATCAATTGGCAAGCAGCTTTTGCGTTTTGCACATAATATTCTATAATCACCTAGCGATAAATTATATCATTTACAAGATGAGTATTAATAGTTTTTGACATCCTGGAACTGAAAAAAAAAGTGATGGATGATAAATGAGGAATAAAATCAAACTGGGATGGTAATTAATTCCACAGTTAATATGGATGCTTTGGACAAATACTTGAAAAAAGATTGTATGATCTGTCAAAAAAAAAGGTCCTTAAATGGGACTTCTTGTCCTCCTTACTTCTCTGAACTGTTACAGTTTTCTTGATGTTGATAGGGTCAGTCAACCATGTTACCAGAAAACTTTCCAAAGAAAAGAGAGGGATGGAGAAAAAATGGAGGACAACCCTGACAACTGCTTTCATACAAGAGCTAATTTATGGACTTCGGTTGTACCCAAGTCCCATTTCACACTTCTTTCTGTTTCTCAGTGTTGCCCAGGAAGTCCTCTAAATACCATGTGATAGGAATGTTCATGTATACAATAGCTAAATGATGTTTGCATTATTTTTCTTTTTCAAGTTCATTGACACTTCTTGCCTACCTCTCTACCTTTTTAACATGTTCATTTGACTGACATGATATACTTGATGGAAAAATTTATTATTTTAATAAAATCAATCATTTTATGAAACAGTTTTGTTTGGTAGCAATACCACCATGGTGTGGCAACAGCTTTGCTGTGCAATTTTCTTTCAGTTCCAACATTTCATGTAAGGGGAACTCAACATCATGAAAGTGACAAGAAACTAAACAATTTATTTTTTAAACAATGCAGTACAAAATCTAGGATTCTACAGAGAAAAAGTTACCTAAAATTTCAGACAACCAAATTACATTGATTGCTTCTTTAGTCTGGCATCCCAATACCCTGTTCATATTCTGCCAGCTTCACACTTAGTGCTCTTCACTACAAACTGAACAAATATAAGAGAGACTTTACTTTGAGCCTAGTCTTTGCAACCCTCCTCACCCCCAAACAAGTTACCTTTGCAGTTACAGACATCCACAAATTTGATGTACGCATAGTGAATGGCACAAAATTTTCATGTACACAAAGCAAATGGCACAAAATTTTCACAGTTACATGAAAAGAAGGTGTTTGTTGTTGGTAATCCTTATAGCTACATTAACATACTGTAAATGGCATTGTTTCTTTAACATTCAACATAACACCGTGTTTTTGGTTACCCAAAGCGAACACGTCTGGTGGTGTTATTAGCCGATATAACCAAATGGGTATAGATTTAGATGTGTAATTTCAGATTGTGTCATTTTACCTTCATGCCTAGCATTAGCAGCCAAAAGCCATCCAGAAACAATGTTTACCATTCTGAACATATTATATGTTAAGATATATCAATATCTGACAATGGAAGCTACAAACATTTAATATCAATATTAGCTGCATTTCACGTATACATTGGCACATATAATGTACTGCAAAACCTGTAGCATTATTCATGTTTTAAACTTCTTTACCATAACAACTACTATCCACATCTCTGAAGGTGGTTATTGACTGTGGGCCAACCGTAGCAGTACAGCTGAAAATTTCAATTAAATGTTGGGGGCCTCTTCATTAAGTAATCCCTTCCTGGACCAATGATACCAATCCTCTTTTACAAAGTTGACTTTCTTGTTTCTTAAACATGGAAACATCATTAAACTATGCACATTACCACACAAAGCTCACATTCCATGTCAGCAATGCATCGCTTAACCGTTACGTAATCACTAGAATACCATTTGATAGTGTCGTTCCATACAGACCCTCCCCCCACATCACTGGGGTGATTTACTTAATTCTAAAGGAATTATAATTTACTTTAGTTAGCAACTTAATTTACAACAAGGTAACATTGCCTATCAGGAAGTTTCATTTTTTTCTCTCTCAAATTAATGGCATGAAAGAAAAAAACATAGGAAGACAAAATTCAAAAAAAAAACTGTGATACAACAAAACTGTCTCGCAGTACAAAAGAATAAAAGACAAGGATGAAAGACTAGATTAACAAAATTAGATAAAAGTTAATGATTGTGAGAAATGATTGTTCAGAGTTACTGCAAACCATTAAGGTAAACATTAACAATGCCCTCAGTATATGATAGTTAGTGTACACATGTGAAAGGAATTCATCTATAAATTCCATGATCAGTCCTAATGCTACCATCTATACTATGTTTATCCCCAGTCCTTAACTTCATATGAATAAAATTAGATGATGTTACAAATGTGGCCCTTGGAGTAGTAAGGGAGTTCCATTTGAAAAAGGCTGGACAATAAATGGAAAACATTTCAAGTAAGTCAGTCTAGGACATTTACAATGCAAAACATCCCAACTTTTGCTTTCTTGAACTCACACATTTCAGAGTGAACACTGTTCCTCTCTCTGCCATGCACTGTCACACCAAGGAGTTCCTTGTAGAACCTCCTTGGTCAGACACTGCCATGGCTTGGATAAGCACAACTATGTTTGTAAAAATACAATTGTGCTCTTGGGGCAAAAAGGCAAATGATGGGCACATGCTTTAAATTATACAGGTCTGCATTAAATCCAACATTCAACATACTGTTCTTGCTCCAAACAATGCTTTTCACATTTAGTATACCAACAGCAAAGTGTTTCAGTTAAATCCCTATTGACCAAGGAAGGTTCTTAACTGATAGCANNGGGCTAGCGGTTATCTTCCTTCAACAATTTTGAATGCTTGCACTGATGGTTCACTGGATCTGGTACCACATAGAGCAAGTACCTTGAAATTAGTGCTTGCAGTAAGGAATTGAATGTGATAGGGAAATCCTTCTCTACAAAAAAGTTTGGGAGGGATTTTCAAGGAGAGAATTGTCACTTGGTGGAAATTCTATTGCAATTTATTGAGTGCATTTATGATTTTAGCTACTAACTCAGCTGTGTAAAAACTGCAGGATTCTCTGCATAAGATGTACCTTTGTGCCGGATTCAGGGGACAGATGCATGATTTACACAATCCCCGGCCCAAACAACGCTTAAAGTGGAGACGGAGAACAGGCGACTAAGTTGCACATATGTACATGATTGACTTGCTACTCTTCAAGAAATGTCAATTTGGGATGATTTGAATCTTAACTTAAAGACTGAATATCCAATCTTTTCCAAAACTTTGCCCAAGAAGCAGTATTTGTAATTTTCTTCAAATAGTTAAAAATTCATTGACCAGAGAACAATGGACAGCCAAACTTGAATGTATCAACCAACATATGGTGCATAGACAGAAGAATAAATAACACCATAAATAACACTACTGATGTTTGCTCTGCAAACATCATCACAACTTTTTCACCTACAAAAGTGACCATGACTGGCAGAGATGATTGACTGAAGCAGTCCGCAACTCCCCCTGATATATCACTGACAAAAAGAACCTTTACCACAGTTAAGCATTGATCAAGTTAGACTCATAAACAATCACAATCAATTCAGCAAAGACTTCACAGCTAACATTATGAGTAGTTGGCTGATGTTTTGTTGCAGTAACGAGCGAGGATGAAGTGTATTCCTGCCAAGGGCGTCAAAGCACAGCACAAGACATACTCCTACGTAGTGTGCACAGGACGATGAGTAACATTGACAAGATAATTAATATTCAAACAGCAAACTGATAGCTTCGGCTGCTTTCTGCCTGACCTCTGGTGCAGGGTCTTTCAACAGCTGGATCAAGGCTGGTGGATGAAAAGAAACGATACACAGAAATGATTAGGTCATCAATAGTCATCGCATGACAAACTGATAAAATCAAGGATGTTTATAAAGGCTTCGTCACCAGTTCCTTTGTTTGCTGTCCTTTCATCTATCAGAACTGAACTAAGCTAAAATCATCTGAGATAACGTAAGGTATCTGGAGCTGTGTTCACACCTACTGTTCACTTTACTATTCACTTCAATATATTCATCGAATTCTGCTTGCTTTAGGAGTCTGTACATGTTGGATGGCTTGCATGAAGTAGCTCTTAATATCAGAGCAGTTTAATGACCAATTTAAAGGATTGAAACTCTATATGCCTCTTCTGAACTTTTTTTCTAAAGATTCTGGCTACCCTATCAATCAAAATACCAAATATGCAGGAGCTAGCGGTTTCTGGTTACCCAGCAGTTCTTCTGGTGGTCACAGATGACTGCAAAATCTACACATTGCATAATAATCTAAAAGATGCCAGAATTTCAAAATTGGCATAAAATGTGAAAACTTAACTCAGTTCTCCTGGATTAACTGTCTTTGACAAGTTTGAAATTTGAGTTTGAAACTCACTTCTAGATTTGCCAAAATTCTTGCATGATTATCATTTTTAATATGAGAAGATGGCAACATTTTCCACTGTGCAAGATTACCATCTGACACACTTAGTTTCACTCAGTCTTTACCCTTATGTCCAGCCATATCTGTTCAAAGCAGACATTGTCCATAAGAATCACAGCATACTCATTTACCTCCACAAACGTGATCCTTGCTGATCAACCCATGATGATCCTTTGGTAAATTGCCAAGCAGAAAGCCTGCAAACATTGCTGCATTTCCTCTGATGGTCACCCAAGAGCTTCTAAAGAAGGAGACATTACCCATCACAAAGAAGTTCACCTTAGACTGGAGGTCTGNNAAAGTAACATCAGAGAGAATGTCACATTGCATACATCATCTTCTAGTCCTAACCCTGCCTCCCCTTCCCCACCATGACTCTGACGATTACACATTTCAAAAAGAGAACAAGACAAATGACAGGACATGCAGAACCAGAATCACTGAAGGCATGACATCTTGACATTTCAACTCATAAATTCAGCCACTTATCAGTCGCAGTGAAACTGACCAAAACAGTTATGGCTTCAAATATTAACTGGTAACACAAAGAAATAATGAACAAAAATAGGAAAAGCCACCTTCAGTCCCACTCATCCCATATGCCCCTCTGTCTATGACCACTCCCTTCTTTCCACAACACTGATGATGATGGGGGGTGGGGATGACATAACTGGGAGAGAGTAGTGATGATGCTGGTGGTGGTAGTCCTGATTGTGGTGAGGGTAATCAGTGATGACAATAACAGCCAATTGAAGAATGGTTGGCGGTACTGAAGTTGGTAATGGTGACAGTGGCAATGACAATGACAAAAGTGATGATGTTGATTGNNGTGATGATGATGAAGGGACAATGGCTACACCTTGATAACAAGAACAGACTTCAATACACACTCTCAAATGATTTATTTCAAAGACTAATATGAGGATTTAAAGCTACTCACTACGATCTTTGAGAGGTCATACATAAACTCGCCGTAACTGATATCTTTGTCATCTATTAAGTACTGCTGAAACATCTTATTCATTGCAGAGGAGGAGAGCAGAGGACCAAACTGTCTGAGGGCAAACTTACAAGCCTGAAAGACAAAAACAAAGTCAAGATATATAAATGTTCAAATGATTACGCTATGGGATAAAATACCTAATATCCATTTCTTATTTCATGATCTGGTCTATCCTGATTAAATTTACAGAGAAAGTAAAGATGATCACATTTAGTAATTCCTACAATTACTTTTAAAATGTTAATTCCCCATATGACCTGACTACTGCACTTGCCATACCAATATGAGCAGAGGGAAACCTATACACACAGTGGTTTTAAAAGTCACAGCCACGAAGGCAATGTCATCTTTATCCAAATTTCCCCAAACTACTTGTATTATTTTCAAAAGTACAGCTGCTGCACAAACACTAATAAATCATATTGATGGTCCTGTAAATAGCCTGAATATTGTTTGTTGATACAATGAAATATGTCACCACTGAGGTGGATAGGCTACGTACTATACAATTCACTATGGTAGGATAATGTATTTATATCCTTTGGAAGTTCTAAAAGATTCTTTAACTAAACTATCTGAGGATGTTGAGAGACAGAGAAAGGGAGGTAATTATCTGGTCTACAACGGCACTTGCAGATCTAAGCCCTTTGTTTGGCAAGCCACCTTTTCATTCTCGCAGGCCCCTAAAAATGATACTGACAACTGTGCACTCCCCACACTCTCCCTCCCCCTCTCCCAGGCACTGTCCAAGCAATTTGAGGCATTAAAAGTGTACAATTGAAGAGTTAATTTTCTTCTAAAACACGCAGTTTATTCCTTTATTTGCCAGCATAATTCTGAAACCTTTTCTTTCTTGGCCTGGCTTCGGTAGATGGGGGAAAGGAAGGGGTTAATTTACTACATGTAAGTGATCATGCTAGTACTGAAGTCAAACTTGAGTAATGAGATCAGTGGTATGATCACATCCTTCTGTTTTTGAATAATTGATATGACAAAACTGAAATTGCTTGTACTTTCTACTAGTTCTGATTATCAACCATAAATGCAATAATCTGCCAGATCACCGAATCTGATTATTACTTGGACATTAGTCATACAATGATTTCTGTCATTTCCTGTTTGAGCAGGAACACATCATGCATACATGCAATTGAGTGTTTCCTGTTCATTCCCTTTAGTATGATACCAGAAACAGAGTAAAGAAGAGCAACAACTGGAAAGTATTAGACATACTGTATAGCTACTCCACTGCTCAG
>VJOZ01128339.1:0-13489 GCA_009801055.1 Stichopus horrens | reverse complement strand
CAGTAAACTGCAACTTGAAAAAAAATTAATGAAAGTGCATGTATTAGTGGCAAGGAATCACTAAGCCTCTTGGCTTTCTTGTTATTTATGAGTATTCTGTCTAAGATTACCATTTAAGTGTGATGTCTCTGAACATGTATTTTTAAACTATTAACCATTACCCCTGTTTAATGGAATATGCTTAGGATATGACTATTCTCTTCAATGTTACAGGTTTAAGGTCTGTTGAATTAACCATTTGTCTTATCTTACAGTTTAGGGATGACCATTCTGGAACTTGCCACTGACCTGGAGGTTCCGCAGCACGGTGAGGGTTGGCATAAACTTCGCAATGGTGAGATACCCTGGGACATGGCAAGGGGTAAGTTGTACAAGACAGTAGAGGGTGCTAGCAAAGTTTGGAATCTTGTTTACCATGACAACCAAATGGCAATTTGGGGGTCTTACAAGATCTAAATTGTTTGGAAGCATGTGGAGGGCTCTAAAGGATTGGAATAGTGGGATGGTATGGTTTATTTTCAGGGTTCAAATTATACTCTGAAGTGGTCAATGCTAGGGTTTGGAATTGTACAAACCATGGAACATTCAGGGAGTTGTTCAAGGCAGCTCATGTTTTTAATACTATTTCATATAGTGGTGTGATATCATGAAATGGACTGTTAGTGATAAGGTACAAAGGGCAGTGGGCCGCAACCAGTGGCTTCAAATGGTGCGATACCACAGGACCTGGCGAGGGGAAGTTGCTGATGACATTGGTCGATACCAGTAGCTTCACATGGTGTGATGTCAACCTATCTGGCTAGTTGGTAAGAAACTTATAATAATGGACAGTACCAAATATAATACCCCGGAATAACGTGATACCACGGGGCCATGCTAGGACTAATTAGTTGCATGTGATAATGCGTTGAACCAGTTATTAGCCAATGGAATGAAGTGATACCGTATGGTTTGTTGGTATGTTGCATACTGCAAGACTGTGGGATGTACTCTCATATCACTGTAGTTTGATGATATATGATGGACTTTTTGAAACGGTAGTTCAAACTCAACAAATTCTAGTAGCTGTCACTGTAACAACCAGTAGCAACCTAAGTCATGTGACCACCTCATGAAACATTCTCCAATATTCTAATGACCGAGCAACTGTTCTATTATGATTACAATGTACATTAATGAGTTAACTTCTGATTGTTTATCTTAGTTCAGAAAATAACAAGACCAGCATTAATCTTAAAAGCTCACAACAGAGAAGCATTTGCCGACCAGCGTTGCAAGTTTCGTTAACCTTTATGCTTTTGTTTTTGTGTTTAGTTTCCCCCTTTTATTTTTCCTCAATATTTTCCATCTTAGAGGTATCGCCAGAACTGAAGGACTTCATCATCGCGATGCTCCTCCGTGACTTCAACCAGAGACCCACGGTGGGTCAGCTAATTGAAATCCCGAAGATACAGCAGGTGCTCAGGTCACGAAAAAGAGAAATGTTTCTGAAGCAGTTGGTGAGGATGAGGCCTTTGAAATGTTTTGTTTGTGATTTCAAATCGTCTTATCTATGAAAAATTTGTTGAACTGATATATTAATATGTTGTGATAGCAATTGTATTCCATGCTAACATGCTAATCCTGAGACTGTTGCAAGCACTTGTCTTAACAAAAGTTTACCCATCACTTAACGATGGAAAAACTCTGGAATCTCGCTTTGAATGAAATTTTGTTTCGTTGTAAGTAAAACAGTGTGGCTGACTAATCGCAGTGTTAACTTCGAACAAGTCGATTATTCTGATAGAGTTTTTATATTTCTGCTTCTATCCCACAGAAAAATAAATGTTTATATTTTCTCCTGGTCGTTTGGAGTTTCTTTCTGGCTGTATTTTATCGGATCTTCACCCCCCTTTTCTCTCTGAGGAGAAGGATTTACGGAACTCCTCCCGCAGAGAAGAAGATGGTTAAGATAGAGAGGCAGATCCGAAGACCCTCGGAGTGGGATCTGAGCTTCTCAGATGGTAAGGAATTTATGTCTGACACGGAGCCGTGAATTAGGTCAGAGGCTCTTACAGGTCATGGAACACCTGGAAAGTCTCGGATTTTACTTTAGCATTGTCCGAGCCTTTAAAGTCACATAAATTCATTGAATTTCAAAATAAATGACGAAATTATGATATTATCCACTTATGTGTACTTGTAATTCACACCCACAAAAATTGTTTGATGCATGATATGTTGGGCAAAGTTATGAAAAGCATACTGTAATGGAATACTGGAGGAAAGAAATTGTAACCATGTAGGTGGGGAACTGAAAATACTGTTTGAGAAGTATAGGTCCCTGTGTTTTTGTGGCCAGAAGTTTTTAAACTTTGAAACCTGAACCGTACCATATTTTATGGCTCCCAGAAGCCATGGAAGTATAGGACCTAATCTGTTTAAAGCTAGAATATGAGTGTTAGTGGTAATCAGGTGGTCTTCAGCCTTTGTTCTTCATCACTGCTTCAGGGAAGAGAAAGTAGAGGAAAAATAATCTGTCACAGAATAGGAAAGAGAACTATGCACTCAACTTCCAGATATTTGAACATGAAAATTGTCTCACCCTGTTTGTTGGCGCTAAGAAATTCACACTCTCCAAGAGAACGTTGTGGTCAATCGCTGATATTTGAAATCAACAGACAATGGGAATGGATTTGAATCTTCATATATGCAAAAATGGGACTTAAATAATTTTTTTTTGTAGCTATGACATATTCCACAGAATTTGACTTTCACCAGTTGACAAATTTTCAACTCGTATTCCAGCTTTAAGTCTCTGCTTCTTGATCAAACAAAGCTACAATTCTGAAACTGAGATTAGCTCCTTTCTGTAAACACAGTGAAAATTACAAGTGTGAGATGTAAAATCTTCTTTTCATTGTCATCTTAATATCATGTAAATGTAGAGCATGTATCCAGCCCATTTGATATTCATTATTCGTGAGCAAAGACGTAAAAAGCTTTGTTGACAATGTGCCATTTGTTTGATATCACAGCCAACTTTGAAAAAGCCAATGTGACTAAATCCTTTAGAAAGTTGAAAGGGTGAAAAGGTTTAGTCAGTGAGTTGGCTTACAGTAATCATTCCACTGAGGGAGACAGATGTAGAAAAAAGGCACTTTTGTGGATAACTGGCAATGCTTTCTTTGCAAATATTTGATGCAATGAGATGGAGATGTTTAGTTCATGCTGTTTGATATTGCTGTAAGCAACTCAATCTGAAGCATTCTTATGATGTCTTTAGTTCAAGCAAGTTAAATGTCTGAGGATCTCTTGAAAGCAATGTCAGGAGGAGAACACATCGATTTATGCTGGATGAGAGATATTTTGTTGTCTTTTGTGTGGATGTTTCCAAATTCCTTTCTCCGGTTGGTCTGGCATTATGCACCGGTTCATTCATTTGTGTTCCAAGTCTGAAAACCTGACAAGCAAGATATCTTCAAGAAAAGGTTTTCATGTGGAACTTCAAATGTTGTTCTTAGGTTTTGGCAAGAAGGTCATCGACGACCTTTGATTCATGAAGATGGAGAGTCAATGATCAGAAATTGCAGCATTTGCTCTGTAGGAAGAAGAAGTTTGCTTTTCTAATGATCATGATGGTCTCCTTTTGACATCTGAATAAATTTCTCTTTCCTGACTTTATGCAGATGAGTGCTTTGAAAGTGACCAATCACACAGCTCCTTTGGTGTCCCCCTTAGCAACAGTTCATTCTCCAGTGAGGATGATGCCCCCAGAGCCTCATCAGCGCTTCTCTCCAAAGCCAGGTACGACAACATTGAAAGTGAAATTGCATGGAAGGTTATTTTTGAAATTATTATCCAAGCACACCAAGTGTTACCTTACTTATTAAATCAGTCAAACAGCTCAAAATCTTTGTAATCACCAAGTTATTTAAAGAATATTAAGAGGTAAATATGAGGTAAGGATTTAATGGCTGTGCATATTGTTGCAAGCACGCTTTTATTTGGACATGTGGAAAGGGAATTACCTGAAAAATGAAGAAATTTGGTCATCTGTAAGTGAAAGAAAGAGATGAATAAAGATGGAACCAGAATTGTCATGTGACATCTCAAAATATTTGCAGCAATGTAACCAAGGTGAGGTTTGATGTTGAGAAAGTCTGTAAACTAGTGAACAAAACCTTTTCACCAAAAAAATGAAAAACTGTTATTATTATGTCTAGGGTATCAAAAGAAACTTCAGCTGTACAATTTCGTAATATGCTACACGTTTTTTGAGGGAACATAGGATTCATTCATTTGATGGTCATTTTAAACTGATGTTTAGGAGTCGACCGTAAAATCTCTCATTTTACTCTGAAAGCATCATGCAGAAGCAAATGCATATATCTAACTTGTCCCTGCATTTGATTAAATGATATAATATGGAAGCCCAGTTTTGATATTGGTAACAATGCAGGGTTTTTTAAATTTCCAGGAAAAAAATTTCCACTGTCCTTTGTTATTACCTGTTCATCTGTTTCAAAATTATCACTCTTTTCCTGACCATCTCTTGTTTTATTCTAATTATATGTTGTTTGATATAATCTTCTTTTGTTTGTCTTAATTTTCCAACGACGGTCAGGTTTCGGTTTCCAGTACCAAGGACTCCCAAGTCCGGAGCAAGAGGAGGCAAGCCACTACCACGTAGCTCCTCTCCGATCACAAGAATGTCACCTCAAAGGTAAAAGTCACCCACTGGGTCTTTGACATTGATGTATCATATTACACAGAGGGTGCTACCAATGAATACGGCTACACAGCTCAGGCTCTAGAGCACAAATGTCAGTGGATGCTACCGATGAATACGGCTACACAGCTCAGGCTCTAGAGCACAAATGTCAGTGGATGCTACCAATGAATACGGTTACACAGCTCAGGCTCTAGAGCACAAATGTCAGTGGGTGCTACCAATGAATACGGCTACACAGTTTAGGCTCTAGAGCACAAATGTCAGTGGTTGCTACCAATGAATACGGCTGCACAGCTCAGGCTCTAGAGCACACATGACAGTAGGTGCTACCGATGAATACGGCAACACAGCTTAGGCTGTAGAGCACACATGTCAGTGGGTGCCACCCATGAATATGGCTGCATAGCTTGGACTCACTCTGGAGCACATATCTCACTGGGTGCTAGCAATAATACGGCTACATAACTCAGACTCTGGAGCACATATGTCAGTTGATGCTATCAATGCATACAGCTATACAGGCCAGGCTCGCTCTGGAATACACATGTCATGTCACACATGCCTTTCTCGCCATCAATATCTTTGTCATTAGGCTACTTTGACCAATGCTCCAAAATCCTGACTCTTTATAAGGGTCTTGTACGGTCTTTCTGCTCCATTTGTTCAGCATGTAATTGACACCTGACCCAGTCACCGTAAACCTGCTCCCTGTACAGTAGTCAGCCAAGCTATAATACATTATTGGGAGCATTGGGCAAGGTTTCCTCGTTACATTGTTTCAGTAATAGTCAATATTTGTAATTAAATTCAGTCTCAGTTGTGCCACTTACTATTTCTTCTGTCTGAGTTTTCTTACTTTTAAGCCCAGAAACACACCCAAAAGTGAGAAAAGGCAAACAGTATGGTCACATTCTGTCATGCGTGTAGTAGTCCAAAATTAATTTCTAACCGGAAAATCTCAAACACGCATGATAGACTCAACCAGAAATGAATTTAACACTTCCGATAAATAATTTTGTGTAATATAAATGGATATGCATACATTTTTGTTATTGTCTTTTTTGTCTTATGGACTTTTTGTCTCATTCTCATTCCAGAGCACTGAGATTTGGTGGCAGTCCTAATGTTAGCATATTGAGGTCCCCTAAGGGGACTCCCCGTGGAACACCGTTTAGTTCCCCCGTTGGTACTCCTTCTAAAGCACACAGTCTGGAATCCAGCATCGACGAAGACAGCCGAGATGATTCCTTTCAGTGTAGCATAGGTCCTCGTAGTCTGCACTTGGTGAGTGCTAGTAGTGCTAGGCTAACTTCGCTATTGGGCTGCATTTCCATGGTAACACATGTGTATCTGAAGTTCTGAACACTGACTGACTTGGATTTGTGGTACTGAGAAAAAATTATTTGAAATGCTTAGTTCCTGCATATATTATTTGAAGTTGTTAAGTGCTTATTGGTAGTACTGCAGTATAGGCTGACTTTACCATTGGACT
The DNA here is from genome assembly GCA_009801055.1 of Stichopus horrens. NCBI lineage: Eukaryota > Metazoa > Echinodermata > Holothuroidea > Aspidochirotida > Stichopodidae > Stichopus > Stichopus horrens. The sequence continues at coordinate 7,283 of VJOZ01128339.1, read as the reverse complement.
GTTTTTACATGGAAGGACATGTCTAGGTGAACACTCACTTGGACCACAATATCTGCAAGGAATTATTTGAACAGCTTAATTTCTACATGTATTATGAAAAGCTGGTGAGTGCTCATGACCTTGGAGGACACAGGCTATCTTTACCATTGGACTGCATTTCCATGGTAACACATGTTTATCTCAACACTCAATTGGACTGTAGTACCTGCAAAAAATAATAGTGGTTATTGTTTGAAAGGCTGTGACTCCTGCTGCATGGATTATGAAAAGTTATCCATTTTAATGTAACAAAGGATCAGGAGACATTTTCCTAAGACAATTTACTTTATTCTATTGTTCATCGTCAGTATAGTCTAACCTATATATGGTGTCTGTGGTACTAGTTCAAACGTTCCTGTCAGAGTCTTCCATTTCATAGCTGTCATTCTCAGGACTTACAATCCTGTCCAACCAGCTGCATTCAATGATGTTTCTTATCGTGCTAGATATAGCCTTGATGAAAGGAAGTAGTACTGAACGTAAAATGAACATGACAGAACTGAAGTAACCTAAGTTAGGGGTCATTTATTGACTAGTGAAATGGATTCATCAATTGCATTTTATGACTCATTTATAGTTTGGATTTATGCTTGAAGATGTTGGGAGTAAGCAGCAACTTGAGCTTGTCAAATGATAAGGAAATCTGGTTTATGGCAATATTCCCAGAAGTTATGAATATTAAAGGAGAAGACTCTATGTTGGCAAACAGCTAACTTCGGACCTCAATGTGTGTTGTGACATTAGTGTTGTAATTAATTTTTGTGCTTATTTCTTCATACTGTCTACATATCTGCCTTTAATTTCACCTCATTTGAAAAAAAAACACCAATTTGTTACTTCTTACAACTGGATGTACTGACAAATCAAGTAGGCAATTGTAATAAGTTGGTATTTGGTTCTATTGGTACATTATACTGGGGTGGCATGTACTTTCAGCTCCCTTATATAGACGTTAGGTGTTAAAAGGGAAGCAGGTTTCAGCTGCTTATTTTCCAAACCTTGGGGAACTCATTTGCAAACTGCACTTGATCTTTCCAAAACCAGGGAATAATTTATCCAGTATCGCATCTCATTTTGCTACACCGAATGATCAAATTGCCACACAAAAACTGTAGAACATTGTGTAGCAGTTTTTGTGCATGCAACATAAGGGCTTTCACAGATTGTGAAACAAAACACCAAAGAAACCTGAAAACTGCAATGCAATTTTGAAAACTAAATTATTCCTGGCTCTGTCTACATGCACAAGTGCATAACCCAAAAGCAGCATCCAAACAAAACATTCCACCTTTACTCTATGGTCAAAATGACAGTTCATGCGCACAAGCTATAAGAACTTAAGGACAGAGGAATTCCAAAAGAGAGTGACAGGAACAGTAACAAAGCGAAAATTGTTTTCTGGTGTTTCTTTCTCCATCTCTGGAATCTGTGCCTCTGCATTACATGGATAAAATAATGTTGGGACTCAGTGATGGCGGAACAAAGGTGTGAATCAATGAAATACACAAAATTACAAAAGACCGATTACGACAGCTGGAAGTGGCAAGACAAATGGCCAATGAGGATTCAACTTTTGAGTAGAAAGATGTTTCCACTTAAAAGTAGAGATCTTGTTTACCGAGATGTACTTCGGGCTCCTCCAAAACAAATCTCCTCTCAAAAGTAATCCACAAAATGAAATGACAGGTCCATTGTTGACTAAAATAGACTTGTAAAAGTTTACAGGTTGAGGCGGAGAAATCAAGCCACATGGGGAATGCCGAACAATTTAAGCATACCAACAAGCATTTCCAGTCAGCCTCTCATTTTGTAAAACCGTTAGAAATTGATGCCATAAAACTCATTTGAGCAGAAGACGTTAACGTGAAGCAATGGCATTAAAACACCACGGCAGTTAGGGCTGTGAGGTTGACTGAGACATACCCCAGACGGCATGGGCAGTTGCTTCAAAGTACTGCAGAATAGAGATTACGAGCAAATTGACGCATCACCATTTTCTTCATGTACGATGCTTGTGAAAGAAAAACCGCTTCCATCGTGAAAGATCCAGCCAGCTTACTATTACTGAATTGACCACAGATATGTGCCACACCAATCCCTCAACACGGAAGCAAATATCTTCCACATCACAAAATTCTTGAGAAGACATAAACAAATCTTTAATCAGATTTTCTTGTCAGATAGCAGAAATAAATCAAGTACTTAAAGACAAGTGCAAGGAAATAAGATATGTAATAGCGCTTCAAATCAAACAACAGAAATAGCACCAGTGCACTTCGTCGTTACCAACAGTATTGCATGTAGAGCTACGAAGCAAAGGATGAGCGGCAGTTTCAAGTTTATTCAGTTCCTAAACATTCTAATTAGCAAAATTTAGTGACTTTTCCACAAACTTTCCAAAAAAGTCAAGGACCTTTAAAACTTTGGTAATCCTACCATATGCCCACATTACGTGTATGTTTTTTTTTTAGTCTAGAAGTGTCAATTGCAACACAGTGCACTGACTTCTCTCTAGTCTTAGAGCATTTAGCTGATAGTGCGAAGTGATCCATTTAAAATATAATACACCCTAAAAAATACTTGGGAAAGATCTGCTAATCTGATTGTCAAACATTTCTGAATTTTTCTATGATTTTCCTAAAAGTTATTTGCTGATTAATGAGTAATGTTTGAGTAAATAGGGACAGAAGACATGTTTTCTTTCCATTCTCTTAACTTTTCCAAGACTTAAGGGGGGAAAAAATCACGTTCCTGACATTTCAGGCCTGGAAATTGATGTTATGTTTTTTGATGATTTTCAGAAAGTCCAGGACGCATAGGAACGCTGCAGTCACAGTTGCAAGGGGGAGGGGAGGAAACAAGTACGTCTAATTGAAAAGCTCTTTGAAAGTCTTGAGGTAACAGAAATGTCTATACAAGACACTTTGGCTAGTTGTAACAGCATGAGGAAGAAAGTGTAGGGGAGATGAAAGTAAATATCTTTATCAAAGGAACTTAAAAGACAAACTCTGATCAACCTGTTGCTAGTTTCATCTGTATACTAGACTAGCCTCTACAAAGACTGTCAGAACTACTATTAAATATCATAACTACATTGCATAGGAGGAATAAAACAAGAATAATTCCTGGCCAATATTAATGAAGAAGTACACAGTACAACATGTACCAATTTTGACCTCCACCAAAAACATCAAGGATATCAATATGACCAACCCACACACAGGAAGTATGAGATCAGTCAAGGTTACACTTCTTGAGATATCGTGTTTACAAGCAAGGTATCACATACTCAAACACACACATACACACACATGATATCACCATCTCATTGATTATTGTTGTCTTCAGCAAGGAATCAATAAGAATGTACATAAAATAGTTACAGTATTGCATTTTATCCCACACACAACGGCAACATGGAAAACAAACCAACAGCATTAATCGTAGTATAACCTAGTCCATTTCTCCGATAAAAAAATCAGAAGAATGACCAAAAAAAAAAGGAAGGAAGACACTCTCATGTCGCAGCCCATCAACATAAACCACTGCTGACCCCTTCAAAGACTCACAACATTAATAATGTATCCTGAACCTAACATTATCTAGTATCCCAAAAGGCACAAATACTTTCAACGAGCTTGCAGTACCCTTGAAGACTTCACTGACAATGAGCATCAACAACCTCATGAAACATACCAAAACTATTATAATCACAGAAAACCGATTTCAGTATAACTGTCTCAGATATAAAGGATCCATCAAGCTTTTAAGTGTCAATTTGTGGCTGAGTATGCTTGTAATGCCTGAAAGTACTCCATATAAGGACAAAGAGATAAGACTGATTCGACTTTTGATACGACAGTGCAAAAACCTCCACAAAACGCTTGTAACTAGCGGCACTTCCTCCGAGCACTCCGGCAGCAAGAGGCCAATGAAAACACAACATCAAAGCAAAAATGAGACCTGTTAAAATAAAACAGCAGGTGTTTAAGGTAAAGAGTCTACGGTCCGCAAACGAAATCTCGGAGCTACTCTCCCGAACTACGGCAGATGAGAAAATCACATGGAATTTCAGCTGTCTTGCTTACCCCCCGTGCACTGTAAATTTACAAAGCGCTCTTATTCCAAGCCAGGGAGAGAAAAGAATAAAACAAGGAGGAATTTAAGAAGCAAAAATAACTCTCCGAAGATAGCCTCGGTCCTCGCAGTGACGACAAACTCATTGAGCTCTTTACTCTCCGTCTTTCTCTCTGCCAGTTTGACTGATCTGAAATTAGTTTCGCGACATCCCCACAAAAGATACAATTTACACAGCTACAACGGTAATCAATATCGCACCGCGACTAACGTAAATAGCCTGGAAACCATGTTCCTACCCCAGAGGGTAAGGAGAAGGAGGAGAATGGTTAAATTAAAATGAATGAACAATATATCAATAGTCACAAGGCAGATGAATGTACAACCCTCTATGACGAGTGCAAGAAGCATGAAAATGTTTTAATTTTTTTTTCTCCTTTTCACATGGGATGGGGAGCCTGAACATTGAGCAAATTTTCAGAGCAACGGCATCCATCCTCACAATGCCACAAATCCAGTGAGGAATATGGTTCAAAGTGTTTCAAGGCCGATAGCTATGGGTAGGAAGAATTGAACCACTACGTCGGCAGTAATCTTATCAAAGGAGAGGGCTGCAAAAAAGATATTTTAACATTTTTTAACTTATTTCAGAAATTACTATTTAGGACTGATCCCTAAAAATAACTGACGATGAGTGATCATAGCGGCTCAATCATACTAGTCCAGATGGATTAATTTCGATATTTATTCAACAGAAACTCCACTGCATCTGCCATCAGAAAGGGAAAAAAAAGCGCACTTCGCTTCTCTGTTAGGAGCTGTCAAATCAACAAAGGCAGAGGTTGCCTTTAATAACGCTTTGAACGAGAAAGAATGTAAACTCCTATCGGGGGATGAAATAGGCAGGTTCGCGTCGCAATTTGTGAAACATGACAGAGAAGTTGTGGTTGATCTTCATGAGAGTCTCTTTACAGTTGCGAATCAATAATTCCTCTGGTTCCACCTGAAAAATGGAATTCTCTCTCAAACTGTTTCAAGCCGAAACCAAAACTCCGCTTACGGTGCATATTTCAATGAGTTACATTTTCACCGTATTCACGCCACGTTTGTCTAACATCGGCTTTTCAAAATGAGTTGACTGCTGCAGTTACCAATTCAAACAGTGATGAGCAAAAAAGGACACATCAATTTGTTCACACTAGTCATTTCATTCACTGCCTACCATACTGACACCATTATCAGCAAAGAACTAGTACAGGCTCTTAAGGGTAGTTTGATGCTCTTTAAGAATCACAGACATCGCTGGTACACCCACAACTCTGCACTGTCTACAGTAATGAGAAATGTATGATTAAAACATAATAAGACTGTGAAGTCAGTGAAGCAAAAGAAAAACATAGTTCAAATATGACGTAAAACATGCTTCATCACTATTTTAGTTTTTCCTCCCAGTAAACTTTAATGTATCTGCAAATTAAAAGTGCAAATTTATACCTTCATTTGGTGTAAAATCTCAAACGTATTCAGAAACTGGCTCACACCTGCAACACCACCTTCCTTTTGGACATCATTTGGAGTTTGTTTCATGTAGTAACGACAGCTAGCTAAACAGGTTCATACTGTAAATCCACAATGTCTTTAATTTTGCAAATGTCCTTTCATACGCTAGGTCACAAAAGACATCCAAAAGATGGTGAAGATAGCTTTCAACATTCCTCCACTTTGGATTAAAGTAATTTTGTTCACTCAGATAAGTACCAAATTCATGTTGTGAAAACTGCCAAAACTCTATCTACTGAAGACATTTAGGAACTAGAAAAGTCCTTTAAAAAAAACCTTAAAACCATAGGAAGGAAGATGCTATTGAAAAAATATGACTTGCAATGAATAAAAAGTATTTAGCGGACATTTATGATGGAGTGGTTTCACTGTGAAATTTGTTAAAACTTGGAGCACGAGAAAATCAACTGAAAACAAAATTATGGTTAGAAGGATAACGACAATATCCTGAAGGCTGTGACTTCAAAACCATACGCTAAAGAAAAAAAAAGATACGGCAATAACTTTCAAAGTGTGTGACAAACAACTTAAACGGTAATGAGAAAATTGAAACGTAATTGGCATACTCTCAACTTTAACACACATACAGGAAAATGGCTTTTGAATGTCTAATCAAGATATATGACTGACGGCTAAGTGACAATGGCAGACACAAGGAAAGTGAAAATTGCATTCTTGCCTATCTCTGATGGAATTTAAATTGTTCGGTTTACATCCACACAAATTTTGAATGATATTGGGATGAACGGCAGTAATGTGTGACTTAGTCTGACGACAAGTTTCCAATCCATCTGCTATTGTTAAGATGACAAAGAGAAGGCTGACATACATCAGTAAGAATGCAGCCATAATTTGGGTTAATGAAAAATGGTATTATGTTGACATGTACTGTGATATTTTATTTGACAGGAGGAAGTGTGGGTCACAAATCTTCTAGGTGTTTGTAGCTAAAAAGGAAACAGACAGAAGTCAATTCCAGTGAGAAATCTTAATATCACGTTTAATTATCAAACGTACTCTACATCTGCAGCGGCCATTAGTGTTTGCACCGGGTTCAAAATTTGCACCCAGCTACTATACCCACAATCCAAAGTTAGTTGATTACCCAGGTGTATATCCAAAAATGTAGGCTACGCGTTCGTTCTGAAGTCATACTAAGACCTTTGGCTTTGCAGCTTAGTGTAACACCACGTATTGTATGGACCAGCATGGCGATACAGTATTTCCTAGTTTGCGCTCATTGTTGTAACATGTACCGTGTACGTGAGTGAGACTGGGTTGCAACTTCAGACGCAAGCCCTTGGCATCATCGGTAGGCTACCCAGGTAACCAAAGTAAACGCTGGCAGCCATGTTTGCTTCGATGGTGCTGAATGTTCACCACCAAAGCAAATCAGACCGCCTTCTGAACAAACACATGTGACATAATGAATGACATGATGTAATTGACAAACCGGAGGCAGATTTCATGAAAAGCAGAACGTTATCATCCACACCTGTTGAACAAAAGCATCACTATCCTGTTTGCTTGAAATACACTGCTGTTCATGTAATAATAACTTTAAAGGAAGTCACTAATTGTCCCAGACAGTTGTAATTCTCCCAACC
>VJOZ01128297.1:0-17968 GCA_009801055.1 Stichopus horrens | reverse complement strand
GCCCTATTTCCCTTTAAAACACAATTTTGCTGGTATAACCTATTGTATTTGGTCGCGGAATTTTCTCGCGGATGAGTTACCTATCAGTGATCGTACATGGCTTAACAGAAAAGTGACCTTTGTTACAAATGATGTGAAGAAATCTGTAGGCATTCATCACCGCTTTATATATGCCATTGTGATAAGGTGTCCTGCGAAGGGAAACTTTATCAAGTAAATACGGATTCACGCTTTGATGATGTCGTTAAGATGGATGCAAAGATGCATATGATGTAACATATACTTAGCCACAAACACTGAGAGATACTCGAATCCTATTAATACATCCGTACACATTCATTTCCATCATTTTACGATATCTCGTCAGCCGGCTGCAGGGTAACTCGCCTCGAGTCTAAGTTAGCGAACGAACTCGTCGTGCTCCTAATCGTAGACTGAATTGTGTGCATAGCCTTGTACGCTTTTCAGTCGTAAGTTATTGGGATATTGGTGCTACTTTTACGACCTTAGACTGCAAGTTACGGTTATCATAAGCCTGTAAGCAGTAAACCGCAGTGCATTACTTGAGTGATGCCACAGTTTAGATCTGCAATTCGGTCCGTATTCGCTAGTGTGAATGCCTCGCATTCTGGTTATGTATCTCGTCGGTGAACAAGCTGTATGGGAGCCACCATCCTGTTATTATTTATATCACCCTGAAACAATAGATAAGTGTGGTATAACTTGTTATTAACCCCATCACCACTATCGGTCATATTTGTCACCTCACAGGGATTCTATCCGACTCAGGTATAGAAAGCAATAACACGGTTAATTAGACATCAGATATCTACGTTGCGCTGTCCTTCATATCATAACAGAGGGTATTAGTGGTAATGCCCAAAGGCAAAAATGTGTAATCAACAAACAGAAAAAATGAAAGGTTTTGTTACTGTTCTAGAGAGAGACCATTGAGTCATGAATGTTTGTGCAACCCGGGAAAATGCTTCGTTTGAATTTTTCAAAGCTTGGGTGAACACGTTATTCCTTGAGCATGACTGCAAGTCACTGAATCTCTATCCGTGGAAAACCATTTTATAACTTATATATGCACATTTCTTTTAAAACGACGACGATAACGTCCTTCCTTACTTTGAATAATCTATCATTCTGCTTGCATATATATTGGTTTAAACACATATGATCTTGGTCTTTGTAAAAACAAAGGCCGTATATTTGCCTTTGAGTGTCGTGCACTATACACTGTATATTTACACAGTTTCTTGTAGCCATGTAAATGTAACATAACAGCCACTGAATAAAGACATCACCATGCTCCAACGGATCTTTAAAGTCCAACCCATCTGCTGTTTTTCTGTCTCTCTCTCTCTTTTCTTTCGTTTTTTCTTGACGACCATCCCTTTAATGTAATGATATCTAAATAAAAACAAAAGCTCGTGTTCATTCGGAGAAATTACCGGGTACCTTTGCACCTCGACTGATAGCGCGTGTCATTCCATTAGCAGCATACGTGACGGAGCATGTCATTCCATTAGTAGTGCATATAGGTGACAATCAGTTTACCGAGACGTCACTGCCTCAGTCAATCACTCCGCCCGTCACACGTCGGTATTTATCTTCGGCTCTTGACAGTATATTGAAATATCGATCGAGGTTCGATAATTTAAAACCTCTGTTTTTGCATATGCCTTTTGTTTGATTGTATAACTTTGTTAAAATGCTTTGTCTTTTATTTATTTATTTTCATTTTGACGGCGGGGGTGGGGAGAGGCCGAGCTGGGGACGAGGGGTTGAGGTGAAGCTTGAATCGCTCCCACATCGTGCTCATAACAGACACCAAGAAAAGGTAAATACTGTAACATATTTTAAAAAAAAATTAAAAACGTCACTATCGTACTGAGTAAAAACTAAATTTTGGACAATTATTACTACTAAACTTTGCAGATTGCAAGGTACAGTATTAATAACGGGTACGATTTTTTGGAATGACCAACTTAGAAGACGGACATAATCAGTCTATGGTATACGTGTTTTTGTCATTTTGTTTGATCAACTGCCGGTGTAATCATGAGTTTTATTTAAGCGGAACCTTTTTTTAGTTGCAGATTTAGACCTGAGACATCAAGTATACTATAGTATGGACTATGAGTCAGGTATTAAATACTCGACTTCTAAAGAGAAAATTGTGAGTGATAGTTTTCGTTGACTGTATCCCCCCACGTGGGAGAGGGGGTCGAAGGGGTCCGGCATAAAATAAACAGCAGTGATCACACGATGATGAATAAGATTAGAAGTACAGGTCAAGGAATCGAAGACTATGAATATTGAAAAGTCGCCGGTGTAGGAGATCCGAGGCTTACACTGCATTAGTTTGGCAAACTACTACCCTCGAGATCGCCAAAGAGATATTTGTCGAGAAAAATGATACTACGTGAGTGTTGCGACAAAAATACCATCACACGTACGTTAATTGAAAAGAAAAAAGAAAGGGGTGGGAACAAAAACCTACCGTACGTTGTCGTGAAAGCCAACTTATTTCCGCATTGCATGCCTTTTCTGAGACAATAGTCATCAAATCAACAATTTCTATCGAATTAAAACTTTTGAGGGTAATTCTTTTTCTGAAGTAAAAATAAGTAAATGTTAGTCATACAATTGTTAAAGGTGGAGACCCTGTAAACTGATTTTTTAGATGAACACTATGACGGAACACTATGACGGTCAATGTTTGTCTCAACAGGGGGTAGGCCTATACTGGCCGGTCCTAAGTCATGTTGACAACTTGCTTAAAAACAAAACATGTCATTATTTCATCTGAATGCCATATGGATTTTTCTTTTCATCTTTCGAAAGAGTGTAAACGTCACAACATCAGAAGGAAATAACATTTTTTTTGACGATTTGCTACTTTGCATGCCGGGACATGTTTTACCTCCGCAAAATGCAAGAACTCAGAAAAAAATGTATTTTATCGCTTAGCTTTAAACTTCATTGCATTGTTGTTAACATCAACAAAAACCCAAAGCTGCAATAACATCAACATTTTTTTTCAAAACGTTTACTAGACCATTTTGTTCGAGTTGAGATCACAGCAGTTATTCGCAATATGTTACACAATGCCGATTTCCTGAACTCTGCTAAAATGAAAAAAAAATGATAAGGTTTGAAAGCAGGATATGCTGTTAGTTATTGCTACGATTCCAAAAGTGCACCAAACTACGGAAATGTGGTCTATTTGTCCGGAAATAGAGAAAGTAATGTCACATTTATTAATAACTGAATAACTTTGGCAGAGCCGAGAGCCGGGTCCTGCGGTAAATGAAGGGGAATAGCCACGTTTCGTTTCTACAAGAGAGTTCAGCAGTAAACTCAATTCAATCATGCAACTATCGTATAATTAACACACTAATTAGCAGGCCCGTAGCCAGACCAATCACTTTATGGGCGTGGCAGTGTTTTTCCGACCTGGGCAGACACCCCTTTCTGTTTGAAACTTTTTTGCCTGTTATAAGGGTTCTAAATGCAAAATAATGCGAGATTTCCATCTTTTCTCCTCATAGTTACATTCTAAACACGCAGGACTTTTTATTGACAAATTTCAGATTTTCATTTTTTTTGGGGGGGGGGAAGGGGTGCCCTCTTGCGGCTGCGTGCCAGCTAATCAGTGCGATTTCTAAATGGTAGTTGGATTAGTTTTCCAACTTGGTATTCGTCATACTTAACATCATACGTTATGTTATACTCTTAGCTTTGCAAAATGCATATTGGTAGGCTCATCTGAAGAGATATTGTAGGCAACATTATGAGAAGACTTTTTGCATATTGTGCCACCAATTCTCGGCCATCGTCCTTTTCCCCTGTCCGCTCCTCTGGGTTCTCTCGCCAGGTTACCTTATAGTCGCGGTTGTGGGATTAGGCCTATATACTTCAACTTACTAAGTGCTGCCAGTCGTAGTCGATTACCCGCCAGCGATAGCGGTTACACCTTTGGAGAGTCCGATTAATTTCATTCTAACACAAAAAATTGCGTCGAATCGTCAACTTCAGCTGTTACAAGAATGATTTATTAAATAACTCTCCGAAGGAGGTGACACTACCTTAACAAACTGTCACAATTCAATATTTTTTGAAGACTCTCCGAGAGGAATAGGACAACACGTCACCAAACCCATTGTAAATCTTGCTTCCGAGTCATCGGCTCTTTGCGTTTCCCACGCAAAAATATATACGGTACGCGCTGATTATGTGCATGTAACCTTTTTTTTTTTTCCAAATCGTATATAAGGGTGACAAAACACATAATGTATTTGATTAATCGTTGTGATATCGAGGAGAGCTATCGAAGTAATCGATATCTCGAAGTATTAGCGGTTGTAAGCACTAATATATCAAACATGAAACTGTAACCCAGATCACTGCAAGGAGAATGCGCAGTTGGTGTTGCAAAAAAAAAAAAAAAGATTTGTATGAGACAATTCTTCTTCAGAATAAGACATAACCAATCATATACAGCGATGATTGAGTACGATTGCAAATTAAATAATCAACAATTTGCGACACTCTCTAGTATAGCTGACTGAAAAAAATCAGCATATGTTCAAATTTAGCTCAAGGGTGTGACCAAATGCACTTTCAAGGTAAATGCAAGTTTAATATATGATCTCTCTCTTACGGGTGACTTGAACAATCTTTGCTTTTTAACCATTTCCTGTTTATATATCTTTGCAGGACGCATGCTTCTGGCCCATTTATTGGATGATTGCCCAGAAAGATGTAGGAGCTCTTTCTCAATTCCTATGTTCAACTTTAGAGATATAGGTTTATCATGATGGTTTCTAGATATCTGGCGTCACAGAACGCTGGTGTCACTTCACTGTAAGTGGTTACACAGCCGTTACATCGTTTAATCAACACATTCATCACTTATGTTTTTTTTTCGCAAGACAGCAAGGATCAGTATTTAGCTTACGTCCATGATCAATGAGTCGAGCGATGGGATTGTACAAACATAAAAAAAAGATATGGTTAACATATTAAAATCGATATAGAGGTTTAACGAGAACTTCCGTGAACTTTATAAGCCCCCCNNTAAAGAGCTGTTTATTAGTGCATGTTGTCATTCCCTCACTATAAGTTTTTTTTTTTTTTATAAAGTTTGGAATGAAAAAAAAAAAACTTTTGATGATAATGCCGAGGCACGTACGGAACAATAATGGCACATTTTGTGAATCAACGAAAGTACTTTGATCTTTAACTGGCACTTTGCACGGTTTGAATATAGAATGTATGTATAGGCTACATATATAGTCGATAGCGAGGGGTAAAATAATTAAAGATTCTGGGACAAACGTTATTTGGTCTTGAGACAACAGTTATACTACTAAACGACATAAAGATTACTATTGTATCTTTTAACTTCTGCTTTAATTTGCTCTCCTCTTTGGTGACAGTTCTCCTTTTACAACTAGAATGTGACGAACTGTTACAACACATTTTTGAGTGGAAATAACATGAAGGTAGTTTGGTCGGATTTGCCAACCAAATTTGTTTTCAGAGTGTGGATTTCATCGTATTTTCTCAAATTAATTTAGGCAATTGCCATGCAGACTATAACGAGGAAGCTATCGGCGACACCAGAAATTATTCCCTTTTCAAAGAGCGATTCCAAACTTTTGAAACTTTTCCTGCCCAAAGGAAATGTAAGCTTCCAAGGAGATCGGCTAGATTGACGAGATTCCGCCTATGATCTGTAGTCACACATTTACGTGTCTGTGAGGCAATAGGTAGGTGACACTGCGTTTACATAGTAAGTATACACAAATTCGACTCAAATCGCTCGGTCGAAAACTTGTTACGAAAAGTTGTGAGTCAAAAGTTGTGAATAAGAACATTTTAAAGTACGAATTGATTTCAAAATACAATTGGAGAATTGAAAAAAAAAATAAGTAAAGTAGAAGGCGACACCACTGTAGTTATGAAGACGCATATCTTATCTGAAACTTTGCCATATTTAGTATACATTAGCACTCTGACTTCTCGGCTTCACTTTGATAAACACATGAGGATACACTAATTATCTGCATTCTCCTCATAGCCTTATACTGTCATTTCTATGGCACTGCCTGAGGCATTTGAAAAAGCCATCGCAGATTTTCTTTCAGGAAAATCGATCTGCAGCTATGCAGTAATTATTTAAGGGCCTTTGTCTTTGAACATTCTTTAAGGAGTCATTACGTCATTAGCGACTGTAATTAATTCGGATTAAGACTGATTAAACTTTTAAAGGATTTTTTAAGGTATTGAAGCATCCATTGTTCAGTATAAGTGTAGACAATATAACAAAAACATACAGTAGCTTGCGATACCAGTCTGGGACAAAAGCGTTAAGGTACCTTTTGTTTTTGTACTTTATTAAAATAAACATTTGAATTTTCATCCCTCAGTCGAATAAAAAGAGAGATATAGATGTACAACCTCTCCATCCCAAGCTTGTAGGAGCTGCGTTTTTCTTCTTATTATTTTTGTTAAATGGGTTGCTACCAATTTGCCTTCGGGAACGACTGGTTCACCCTCCAGTGCCCTCCTCTTCCTCTCATTCCCCTTCCGTTCCCTTTTTTAAAACTATCTACCTCACCTTGATCAATACCAAGGATTTTCAAGGATGAAAAGTCTATTGCCGTTCTGATTATGTATTTATGAAAACAGTCCTGACAGCTACATGTTGGAAAAGAATATAAATACATATATACAGAAATATAAAACTCACAGTTGCCCCTGAGTAAGCCCTCGATGAGCTTGAACCGAAAGACCACATACTGCCTGTCGTAATTGTCCACTGTGAAAAGGAAAGAAACAAACTTTAATTTTAAGTCATAAATATTTTATAAATGAAGGTAACGTCGACACTGACTTCAAACAAATTCCGATGAAAAGAATATCTGGGAGATCCCTAAAAAAAAAAAAATTAGATTTTTTTCACACATGTTTTCGCTTTATTTGTAATAACTCTCGGTCGAGAAAATGGCGTAGTTCACTTTTGACTTTAGAGATAAGGTTATTTGAATATTTGCAAATAGTAATTATAATAAATAAGAAAATAATTTGGAAAAACCTGGAATATCATCGACTTCGAATTGGGTTCGATAGTGACTGAGGCCGATGGAAAGGTACATTTGAGATCCATAAACTTGTTGCAATGGTGAATGAAATGTGTTATGTACACCCCCCCCCCCCCATGGTGATGACTTATAAGAGGTCCAGTTTTTGAAGTATACGGATAAAAGTTGTCAGTTTCTGTGATCCACTTGAACTTTGTCAAAACATTCTAGCCGTTTTTTAAACCCACATTTAACCCACATTTAACCCACACTGATTCTTTTTGACTAGTAACATTTTTCAGAGACCGGCACCGTATTGCTTCATACGCGCCAGGATCTACCTGACGGTCATACTAAGTGAGTATATAGCCATGTAATTGCAGGTGGCTGCTGTCCAAAGGACAACTGGTGATGAGCATGTTGTTGACCTCTCAAAAAATAATTAATCAATTTATCAATTCTGTTGATAAACTTAAATGTCTGAGGTTGAGGTATACTATTTATAAAGTCGCATGTTGCTGTTTAGAGTGTAAAGTCACTACCATAGTTAACTTCGAATTCAAATATTCTAGCTAATATAAGTATGTATTGTTGTAATAAGTAATAACTACAAGCATTTTGGTAAGAACTGACGTGGCTGTCCCCAGGGATTGCTTTCAAATTTCTTTACTCAGCGTCAACATAGGGGAGGGAGATGCCGGGTGTGGTGGTCTGAACACTCATCGACAGAGACAAAATGCAGGCTAATCACATGTAGATTTTAATGCTAAAATATGGAAGAAAATGGGTGGAAGAAGAAATACGTAGAGTTGTCAGTCTGTTAGAGATGAAAACTGACGAAAGATAAAAAAATACACAACTTTCGTTACTAATAACTAGCTAAGATATGAATGTCTCTGTCATTCCGTCATTAAATTACTTGTTTCAAATTAAAATCTTGATAGATATGAAATCACTCAAACAATATTTTAAAACCTGTATCTGTAGTGACACAGGTGATTGAGCTGCACCCAAGCAACGCTAAACACATTCAACACGAAGAGAAAGTCCTCTGCTAATTAATGAAGTAATTAATTAATAGTGTACCACGTCCTTTTTTTCAATAAAAAACAAGTAAATGTCGCGTACCTGGTAATATAGTTCCTTTGTGGTTCTAGTCTCAGTATCTCCTTTAATTAACTCGATCCATATATTGACTGCAGTTCTACATTGAAGTTCCCTCTCGCCGTATTCTCCAGTTACGGTTTTTACTTCCACGGTATATAAATCGCAAAGAAACCCCTAGATCCCCTTTCGTTTATATAGCCAGCTGGCCACCCCACGGCCTCGGCTTAAATATTTTATCCTCGGGTTCTAGTGTCTCCTCCCGTTCCAGTAGCTTATTAACTGCTATTAACACGCGCAAATTCTCAAGATCGGGCAATCACTTTGACTTACAAGCTCTACGCAATGTCTTTTTTTTTTACCTAAACTTTGTATGCTGTTATTGTAAGACCCGCATATATAATCGCTCGGTATGTGCAGATATGTATACATGCGGCTTAGGTGCAGAGGACGAATTAATATGCATCTGTTAGTTAATTTCCTTTTTTATACGAAACTCTCGCAAATCGACACAGCTGAATACACACGCTCCGCTACTTGTCGGTGGCAGTGTGTTATAGGTACAGCCATATTGACTCTGCAGTGAAGAATGTCAACATATCCCTATTTGGTATAGACCTTTTGGCAAAATTTGTCTTATTGAAAATACAATTGATTGTTAATTAGTTCTTTTTTGTTTGGTATTTAATTGGGATGCCGGGGGGGGGNNGGGGGGGGGGGGAGGTTGGACGTATATGAGAATGAATAGCGCACATACACAAAAAAGAGAAAAAAAAGTGCGCTACATGAACAAAATGTTTGATCTTACCTTTCATGACATCATTTTAGTAACATTCGAGGGGAGCATGATAAAGTTCACTTTACTATAAACCCATTAATCATCCGAATGTTTGCTTGGCGTTAAGTGCATGATGTTTTTTCCCCCCTTTCATCTCAACTTGTTTTGAAGTGTCTCCACGTTTAGCAAGTGTAATCATTATCTCGAAACAGTTTCGAAACGATACGATATTTGTAATTCCGGATATTGTTGTATTACTGGCATTTATAAAGTTTTGTCAGTTTTTTTTTCATATTCATTTTTTTTCATAAGTCGTATATTAAACGATGTGTGCTTGTGAGTGATGTTGAAATGCTATCCGCGCTATGATTCTCGAACTTGCAGGTTCACATCAAAACAGTCTTAATTGACCTAATACAACCTGAGATGGAGAAGAAAAAGAAAGGTGAAGGACAGAAGGGAAACCTTTTGTCTTCTCGAACATTTGGCCTAACTTCTGTTGGAATATGATAGAAGTTGATAAAGGTTATGGTAGAGGTTGCAGAAAGAGAGTGCAGTTTAAAACTCCTCCCTTACGCGACGTTCTGCCCTCTGTTCACTGGGCGATGCACTACAACCGCAAGATCGTTACATGGGATCTTTAAGCCAGTATGTTATTGCTCCACCAAATACATAACAGAAATATTACGAAATGAATGATCACGTGACGTTCGCACACGCATATACCTGATTACTGTTAATTTGAACATAGCACTTGAAAACCTCACCTCACGTATCAACAAAGGGCACACGTTATCAAATGAAGTGAAGGCACTTGATTCTTCAAACTTAACCAACCCAACCTGAGTAGTGTCGGTTAGGATAACAAATTCGTCGTACGTAGATGAACATTTCTTCGATGTGATGCTTTCTTTTTTAAAACATTGACCATTTTTATGTGCAATGTGATTGAACTGACCCATCCTATACTTTTATTCGTCGAGAAATGTTGCCACGTCATAGCACAGACCAACAGTGTCTCACATGACACGGTGGCTCTTGTTGAGGCTTCCGCTGAACGAATGCGGTAGCTATAAGATAACATTTTTCTGTAAATACATATCTGGTTATTGATAGCGTGTCATGTTATTGCAACCAAACACCATTTCGAAAACACAGCCTCAGTTTGCTGAACACTCGAAAATCAATACTTTTGACCGGCAGGTGTTACCGGTGCATGTTGTCGAGTTTTCATGCCAGTCTTATGTGTTGTATCTATCATACAGAATCATGCTCAGCCAGACTGGGAGTGTTCTTCGTGCAGGGTTGAGGTTATCCGAATTATGAGCCATGGGAAGAGTTCGAGGGATACAATAATATGTATTCATAGAAAAAATTAAAAAAATGTTTTTTTATTGTCACGTGGATTGGGTGTGCCCTGTTTGGGTGACCAGATCAGCAGTCAGCAAGTTCAGCAAGCACATTTATTTCACATTTTTATTTTTTTTTATTTGAAATTCCGATATTTTATCCAGAGACTGATACTGGGCCCTATTTATTGACGAATTTAGCCACTGACTGAACATTTTATCGATGCACTATTCTTACGGATTGACTTCAGTTACACAACAGCAAATCTTTAGGCGTAAATATCACGCCCTCTTTTAGTGGAAACGATGGCGTAAAGCGGTGTCTGGGGTTCGGGACAAGTATTGCGACCTCGGGTCATGAACAAACGAACGATCCTATTTTGGAGCTAACATTGCGACTTGAAAGGACAGATATTCAAATGTGTGCATAGTTAGAGAAACTGTACCCAGTCTCGAATTATGCATTTAAATGTTATTGCTTTATTGTTCTTGGTAACTGATTGTATAATACCTTCCCCTGACTGACAAAACGTAGTCCAAGTTACCCGATCTACTACTCTGGAAGGGCATCTAAGCTTAAGATAAAGGTAGGATTTTTAAAAGTTTGTCATTGTGGTTCTGATCTTCAATTGGCTGAGCTACTCGCACTAAGGTGGCTTCACCAGATAACGAATGATTGATGGTACTATAAGTTACTTCGTGTTGTGGTGCGATCGAAGCAACGGTACGGTATATTCACAGTCACAGCAACTAATTTGCAGCTCAAAACTTCTCATTAAAAATCTGCAAACTAATAATTGTTTCCGCATATAAAATTTATATCTAACAATCATTCCGCACTATATAATGATACCGGACGAAAGAACATTTTACCGGCCATTAATGCATGTTGTTTTGAGGCACCCAGTAAATGAAAAACAATTAGGCCTACCTGTAGTCGCTTCGTCTTTTAACTTATGGAATACTGTTTGCCAAAATTTGCGACTTTTCAAGATGAAAATTCTTTCTCATAAAATTCTTAGCGATGCATGTTTCAGTTACGGTCTTCTGAAGTAAAAATGGGCAGAAAAATTTGTAAAGTAATTATCTCAACTGCAGTACACCATCTGTATAGACTGTAAAACAACCGAGTTCCCTCCCGCCCCTCCCCCTTTAAACATACGCTCTTTTTCAGATATACAGGGTACTCTTCAAATACTGAGGATACACGAGTTCGTCCGACTTTGAAGATAGAATCGATATTTGTTGAAGTGTTGTATTTGTACAACCTGTAACAGCTCCATAGTACTATGTACTCTTCTTTGAAAACCGCGGCATTTAAAGTGATTACGTGTGCAGACAAAAAAAAAAAGCAAAAACATTGAAATTTCATCTCCAAAACTTTGGTAAAGCTTTTAATTGCACCATTTAGGCAATCTGGAAAAATAAATAGGTTTCAGTTGATTACTCCTGCCATATGATTTTAAATTCTTCCAACATAACGACAAAAAGTGCAGAATACGATAATATAGTGGTTGACAGTTTTCATTCAAATCAACAGTGTGCTATTTTTGAGCAAGTCAATGCGAAGGATACTAGTATTGAATATTCAGTTAGTCAAAACAACTCAGGATCAGGCTGAGTCGCGATGTTGTGATATGTTCGTAGGTTATTTGTAAATACAATGCTTTCTTTCACCACATACTACAATTACCGATACCCATCAAGGAGGGACGACTTGAGTCGTACGTTTTTGATACCAGTGAAACCTATGCAGTTGTATATTCATCATGTAGGAGCTTATAGTAAGAACCATTAATTTTCAAATATGATTTATGTTTTGTACTGCTTTCATGCCAACGGCCTCGTTGCTTTTCAAAGAAGTTACCGTCATTTTCCTTTATTGAAAGACGTAGTCCGTCCATGTACAGCGTCGCGTGTACATTTAAGTATAAAGAAAAAGGTAAGATCAAACATAATCTTATCCTTATTGTTTTTCAGTACACCAAGCACAATAAGTGTGTGTGTGTATACATTGTTTTTCCCGTGTCATGGTATCGTGGTCATCAAGGGCAGACCGAACGTATAGGTCTTCCTTTCGGTAAAGAGGGGAGAGACGTGACCGACATAAACATAAAAATCTGAGCGCAAACTATTTTCGACAGATGACTTCCTGGAATTAACTTTCCCAGAACAAAAAAGTGATAAAACAAAGAAAGTGATGAAACAAAAGCAGCAGTCTGAGCAGAATTACTGGGCTCTTAACAACGTCGGTTTGCGGTCAAATATAACGAACCAACTAAGTAATATATTTCCTTCTCTCGCTTTATTAATAAAATAAAAGGTCTGAATTTGGAGTGGTCAACTCGTAACGCAACATCGTAAAGTCCGGGTGAGGTTAGTGTGGCTCTTATACCTGTGATGGATTTGTTATATCGCAGAGTTACCGGGGTTGCATACATTTCAATTAAATAAATGTCACCAAAATGAGGAAGGACGTACTTACGAATAGGACTTTTATATACTTTTTTTTCATGCAAACCTTCATCCAAGTGAAAACTGAAACTTGCATTCTGCAAACAAGATAAGAGTAAGTTGCCAGTTTTGACAGCAGGAGGCAACCGCTGGGTGAATGCAACTAAGTTGAAAAAGATCTTTCTTTTTGGCCAAGGAAGCATTTGTAAAATGAAAAAGGAATCACTCAAAATGACTCAAGGAGACAATATGATGCAGGGTTTTTTTTTTTTCAAATACACTTTTAGCGATTTTGTTCGAGACATCATTAACTTTGATATAATTATTAATATTTTTAGCCTTTTATGCTATCCATTAAATCAAATGATCCATGTTGCATTATGCTTACAGCAGTTTGAGACAAACATGATATTCCACCAAGGTTTAAAACCAGCCAAAATAATAAGACGGAAGGATATCATGGCCGTAAAATAACAGAAATAAACAGACCTCTAAATGTGACAGACTCCTGATTTTATTTTTTTTAAACACATTCATGACCTTCGAATCTGATCTTTGCTACCGAAGTTTAAAGACTTGCAAAGAAAGACAACCGAAAGAGACTACAAATTTAATAAAACAAAAGGCGAAATCATCTCCTTTTGTTAGAGTTGAAACAATGGATTTTGAAAGACATGATCTGCAAGGCGCAGTGGTACATTGAATCATGGGAAATGTGGGAATGTCACACGGACACAACTGATTTGAAAATCCTTCGTATTTCTTCTTCAATTTGACTGTCCTAGGAGAAACGTTATGATAATTTAAGAAACGTGGCATCAATTTTTACAATTTCTTAAGACCAACCTACATTAAATGTAATCTATATTTTTCACTGATTTTTAAACTCCAAGGTTCAATAAACACTGAAATTTAGAAAGCTTCAATATCCTTTTTTAAACGTACGACAGTGTAACATAACTTTTTGTAACTATTAAGGCAACTGGAATTTGTTTTTTCACCAGAGTGAAAAGACAAATCTTACTCTCTTTCAACAGAATTATGTTGAGTTATTAACAATATTAGCGTAAGCATTTAATGCGCTTGCAGCTATAATACGCACTGTTTCAAGCTAAAAAAAAAACGCGTTAAGTCAACCCTTCAACTCGCCACCGGAATATTCCTTTAACGAGTTGATTACTTAATTTTGTGAGGTTTGATCCTCAACAGAGCAGCCAACCTGGCCTTCTTTTTC
Organism: Stichopus horrens; assembly: GCA_009801055.1. Lineage (NCBI taxonomy): Eukaryota > Metazoa > Echinodermata > Holothuroidea > Aspidochirotida > Stichopodidae > Stichopus > Stichopus horrens. The sequence continues at coordinate 3,952 of VJOZ01128297.1, read as the reverse complement.
TATCTCACATTCCAACCGGCTTGCTGATTATATTCGCGAAATTGCTTTTAGACCAATTAAGTGGAAACCTAAAACAACAACACGAGCCGACTATCCGTCTGACATCAACGTCCCTGCGAGGTCTTAATCAGGTCCAGAAATAGGGAAAAAAATCAATAAATCTCGTTGTTACCCCCTCGTACTTAACACTACTGAATGCTTGAACAAAATGAAAATTCAATGAACTAATTATATCAATTTTGAATGTCTCAATTTTAAAGGGAATCAGGGGGAAAAAAAGGACAAAGAAGAAACAACAAAAACAGTTGAGTTGCAATTGAGGTTCACTTTATGTTGCCAAAGGTCATAGCTGACAGTTGGTATTTTATTACACAACAAGGAAGTCTTTGATATTAGGTCAAACTTTTTGGGTGCCGACACGAGTTTCACAAATTGTCAACAAAGGGGAAGCTCGTACGTTTTTTTTTTTTTTTGTTGGTTTTTGTTCTCTTTTTTTGAGCGCAGGACATTCCCTCCTTTCTAGCATTTTGTGAATCATAAAAATCAACTAGTCAATTAAGAAGGTGTAAAGCTACACGTTCACTCCACGTTGAAGTCAATTCAGTCGCCTGTGCTCATGCAGTTCCTATAATGTAAAACCAATTACTGCCAAGAAACCGCTACGGATGAACTTTAATTCGCAAGTTTTTAAATAGCGATCTTACAACTCCCTGCTTGTATGAATTCAGATTGGGAGTGTTCAATTTGTGGCAGTTTCTATTTGATTTATTGTTAGACATACATAATAAATCGAGTTAAATTCCATGACGCCATTCTGGCAGCTGATCGCAAAAATGAACTAAATAAAACATTGTCACCTTTATGACTGGAACTGTGGCAATTTGGCCAACATACAATTTGGTGGAAGGTAGTACATTTCGTGTCATAAAAATTACAATGTCACAGTTTCTTTGCGATGTATCCAAAGTCTATGCATTTCGTACCTAACAAGATAACTTTACTAACGAGCATTGGATTTATCATGTCTCGTTAAGGTTATGACAACACATTCGAGATTTACGAAGCAGTATTTTGTATCCCAGCCCGACCCTCTGCGTTGCTGGTCTGGTTGCAAATAATTTCTACTCTATCGTCGGTGTCCGCGGAGCAGTCTTTGATTTATGGATATGTAGTGTGACTTCTTCACACACGATCGCACGGGACTCCCTTGTCCTCTCCTTATCTCACAATTATTTACTAATGGACTACCTTCAGCCCAGCATTGTCATGGCTAAAATACGATCCATCTGAATAAACCTTTCAAATTAGACACTTCGAGGACTGATATACCATACAGCCTCCGCCCATGTAACCTATATGTATGCATACGTGATGTTACAGGTCATCCAGTACTAATTTATCACACATGTGTTATATCACGCACAGTTCGTCACATAATAGCAAGCATAAGAGAGGACCACTCTCCCCCCACCCATCCCCACCCTCCAAAGGGCAAAATCGCTTTTTAAACGCAAATGGAAACAGCATTTTAAGCTGCCGTTAAAATATTATAGTTTCGTATTCTTTGACAAGAGAGCAGCAACCTGTCAGTATGAAGAGCAAACACATGGAAATGCCGTAACAGCAATAAAAACATAAACATACATACAGAAAGAGATACGAAACATAAGTAATTAATATACAATTTCATTAAACTACAAAACGTTGGTGGCCCATAACGTTTATGAGGCTCGGGAGGGGTGACGGGGTGGGGGTAAAGTTTATTAGGCTAAGGGGAAGAGGAGAATGTGAATGATACGTGGTGATTATACGATCAGTGTCACGTTGTATTTATTCCAGTGGGTTTGACGGTCTACGAAGCTATAGCCTAACAGGTAAGAATAACCCAATAAATCACAAAGGTAACCCTCAAGCCATTGACTTGAGAGAAAGTCATTAACTCGATTGGGTGTAAATTATTCCTGTTGGGTTCGAAAATAGAAGGACTCACAGTGGACTTGACTGGCAGGGATGACCTGCCAATGCATCTTGTACCAACTTCATTGGATGAAAAAGATCTCCCGGCAGGAAGAGTCAAGATAAAATTTACTATCCTTCAGATGATTCTCTGATATGACACGTCGAAATTAATTAACCACTCAAAACTGCTGTTGTAGGGAGGGAGTGGGGGGGGGAGCATAAATGACATACGCATTCAAATTGGACCTGAGGACATTCCTTCCCAACAGACCCCGAAGTAGGGAGTAGTGGTATAACACTCAAAGACTGTCCTTTTGGGTGGTATAAATGAAACAAGCCAAGGACTCTCTAGAGAATATAATATTCAAGGTATAATATTTTTATAGTAGAGAGAGAGAGAAATTTGACGATTTTCTTCTTCTTTAGAAACAGCAAATTTTGTATTTCGAGCAAATCATGAGAACTGGTAGACCAATCACATTAAAGTTTTGTAAGGACTTACCTGAGGACACATTATTCAACTTAATATTACTGCAATCATGGTAAATCCAGTGAAATCTGGGTGCTGATTTTTGAGAAAGCCGATTTTGATTCAAAATTTGGATTTCCACAATATCCTGAGAGTGTACAAAATTTTGCAAGGCTCTTTCTATGGACACAATTATGAAGGACGGTGTATCACTCTTACAGAAACTTGGTGAAATTGGATGATTGTCTGGTAAAAAAATAGAGCCGGCATCTGGATCAACAGACACCATCTTTTATCTTTAGCCAAAACAATTTAAGCAGAACTGGCCCCTTTGGGTTACGTATTTGAACATTCCTGCCAATTATGATAACGTTATTTTCAAGTAAAACAATATATTTTAGCAACACCAGGTCCTGCACAGGTGAGTAAGTGACTAATGTGCAAATCACTCATAGGGGAATGCTCCTGTATCCTGAACCTAACTATAACTAACCGCTAAGCCTAACGTATACGGAATAACCCATTGATGTAATTGTGTAATGTAGTGTAATATGCACACATACTTTTGAGACGTTACTCTTATCGTTACTTGAGCCTAGGTAGTGGCACCAGGTTAGGCTTAAGCTTGCTCCCTTATAGTAGATATCGATATTACCATTTTGTGTTCGGTTCCGCTTACCACCGGTTATTCTGCTTACCACTATTTCATGTTTGAAGAATGTTTGGCTCTAATACAGAATCACTGACTGGAACTTACAAGTGCAAGCATTCTATTACTCCTCTAGCCCCTTGTGACGTGTGGTTGCAGTAAACTATTACAAATTCTTATGTGCAGGCCCTGTAGTTAAGACTTTATTGAGATCAATGCATGTTGGGGATGAGATATGCAACTGAGTGGATTGCCATCTTGTGTGTTTTGCGGGTACCAACCTTAGCCGGTTTAAGAAGCTGATTTCAACTAATCCTCTGGAAGTTTCAAATAATGACATGACCGCTGTAGAGATTTTCACTGACGTCACTGCGCTGCGCGTCTCTCTATTTTGACGACCAGCCGTGCAAATGCAACAATTGTAACTACGACCGTGTCGTGCGCTCATATCGATAACACACCTGCGTATATGAGCAGGGACAACCAGTGCTGTATGCAAAACTGAAACGCAAAAACGTCAGGTGACCCAATATAGGTTGCAACTAACAATTAGGGCTCCTCAATGAAATCCTAAGCTTTAGCTAAAGTGTAAGATTTGATTGAGACTTCCTTGCACTGACGTCACGTAACAACAAATAAGGGTGGCGCCCACCTTCGGGATTAGCAAACAAAAGGTACGTATGACTACACTAGTTGCATGTAGATCGAATGGCAGACATGCAACCTGTTAAATTTAGCCGCAGTATTTCCTTAAAGTGATTGCGTGCGTAGGCAAAAAGGAAAAAACATTGAAATTTCACCTCCAAAAGTTTGGTAAGGCTTTTAATTACACCATTCAGACAATCTTGGAAAATAAATAGGTATCAGATGGTTAA
>VJOZ01127756.1:0-11398 GCA_009801055.1 Stichopus horrens | reverse complement strand
CATGTGGAATTTTCGGTCCACCTGAGACCTTCTTCAGCGAAATCTGACAACGGTGTGATTGACGCCTCATCATCCACATTAGTTTCTCGTGCTGTCATCACTTCATTAATATTCTTTAAGTAACTCTTGTAGCTGGCAACTTTGCCTGTACATGTTCTGTAATGTTCTGCGTTGCACTGGAAAGGCCATATATAGCAAAAGTAGAGGTAACAAGTGTAAATAGGAGGAAGAACGCGACATGTCCCTGTGTTAAATGGTATTGATCCTTTAACACAGTAACAAAATATAGAAACAAATTGACAAACTACACGAATACCCAAGTAAAGGTTCTGTGGACACACTGGAAACACATACAGACGAACGGACAAGTAACCTAGATGTGAGCAGATTAAAAGAAAAAGCGAATTCATAGCTTAAACTACATGGACTTAGTGGGTCTCAAGTCTTAAGAAGAGGCCGGTTCTGATCTGAGATGATCAATACTTGCCCCTGTAGGGTAGGACTGCGGTACCGGTAACTGGGAAGTCGGTAGGATATTGTCACATCAAGAGGACGGAGGATTTGATGTGCACTGGAAGACCAGGAATGCTTAATTTTATGAAACTTGAATGTTCAATTATGCGATGAGCTAGCTTACGCTTTGTATCACCAGCGCACAAATTATTACAACGTTTGCATATGAAAATGTAGATTAAATTTGCTGAAATACATGCAAAATGTTAGTTGTCCAGAGAAGAATTCTCCAGAAAAGAATTCTCTGGGCTACCAATTTTAAGTGCATTTCTAAAAGTGACGTACTTGTAAGTAAAACGACATTCCTGGTGGATGGTATACTCTAGCATAATTCACTGGTGATAGGAGGCGTGTGAAATACACCTCTTCGAAACAAGCTTGAAATTATTCAGGAATATTTTCTTTTCACGCTTGAAAATATTTAGGAATTATCTAGGAATTAGAGTGGCTAAAATAAACTCTATCTAACGTTCGTGTATTCATTATAGGCCTACATTGTTCCTTTACAGAAGCAGAGCACTCTTTACTGATATTTTAGATTACATTGTCATAGTACGTATGTGAGTGATCATTTATCATAACTGGTACCAACACGGTCATTTTGAATTACCATAAATATTTGTCATCACCATTTATCAGTTCTAGTACTAAGCCAGTCATTTTATTATCATACATACATTATGATAATTTGTCTCCACCAGCACTAAAACGGCCATACTATCATCGTCAGTGTGTTATCACCAGTTATCATACCGTATAGTACTGCAACAGTCGTGTTATTACCACATATACTTCGTCACCATTTACCTCTGCGAGTAGTAGTAGTAGTATGCCAATCATGTCATTATCATCAATACATTATCACTATTTACAAATTACCGTTGCTAATTAGTCACTCGTGTTGTTTCCATGCATACATATGACAGTAACCACTACAGTTGTATAATGTGCCATCTTAAATTACTGTGCCCGCCGTTTTCTTGTTACTGTCTTCTTAAGTTACATCTAAGTCAGTCGCGTTAGTATATTGTATACTTAATCAGCGGTGACACAACACAGTAATGTTGATCGCTACTGAATGAAATAACATTCACATTTTTTTTTAATTCTGTGTGATGATTAAACTAATTGTCGTTCATGGATAGATCATGTCTCAGCTTAGGTACCCTCTTTGCATGAATGGTCATACTGAGCGTCCCCATCTAGCGTCTTGCAGGAATAGTTATTGAACAGACTTAGAGTCAATAGGCTTGCCGACTTTTAGACTCACAACTGCTGTCGTCCTAAGCACGGCCTGTCTCAAGATTCACTGCTGTTTCAGGACGAATCACCGGCTACTAGTAGGTTTATAACTGCTTACGGGCGCAGCGTTTTCTTCTTCTTCTTCTTTTCTGTTTGCTTTTTGCTTCGATATTGCATTCTTTCTCACAGTTTGGCCTCAACAAGATCTAATGTCTTGTTATATTAGGGCCCCTTGATTCTGTGTTGATTTCAAAAAAGTTTCTTGTGAATCTAACGCAGTCATATAACTAATGAACGCCCATGGGAACAAAAACTTAAATATGTAGGCCCACTGTAGGAACACAATACTCCTATACCTTCAACCATGAGTTTGTCCTACGTTGATATCACTTTTATCGAGAATACAATCGTATCTGCACATACAATTATAATGTACATGTTAACATCATGTCAGGTGAATATACAGAATTATGTATTGTTATGTGTATTTACGTCAATAAAGGTATATTTATGTGAATGAAATACCACTACATATATAGAAGACATGGCTTGGCTAACTGCCTTCAAAATCCGACCAGTCATAGGGCCAATCATGTGAGGTGCATTTGTGTATGTATACAAACTACTAAATACAGGACAGTGCAACGTTCATACATTTGGAGGGGTAAAAGTGTAAATGGAAGCATGACAGAATCTTGAGGGGAGCAAGTGTCTGAAAAAATGCACTCGCAGAAAAACATATAAACATGTGTAAGAAGGGGGACCACATTTAGAATTTTTTTTGGGGGGGAGGGTTGGAGGGTATCATTGGCATATATTTCTACCTTTAACTTACCTATGTTGGCTGCATAGTCCCACCAGTCATAGTGGCACTGTGATGTTTTTAAATGGGAGATAGATTCTCCTTGTTTTACAGTAGGTCTCGATACTGCCATCCTTATGATGAGATAGAGCACAAAACCACTGATAATTAATCCCAGTCTTTTTATTAAGTCGATGTCAGTGATACGTACTCTAGCAGCAGACCGAACTCGAAACACGACGGAGATTCTGCAGAAAAACAAAAAAGGAAAACAAAATGCAATTAATAACAATAGAGATTGGTACTTATTGGAATTGGGTAACGGAAAAGTACATAAACTCATCCCGAGGAGAAGTTGTGTGTGTTGCATTGAAATGAAGTTAGAAAAGCACGTTGTACAGGGTCACGGATTGCAGATATATTCTGTATATATGTATACAAAGTAGTACAATAATTATACTCTAACGCAAACAATGTAGTCCCATATAGTATAAAGAATATTTACAAACACGCTTCAAGCTCAAGTGACTTTATCATAGTGGTTGACATTCACACACTATTTAAAGCAACCTGGTGATAGATTTCCATGAGCACGGTATTCAGTCGTTCTGCTTACATTATACTTATGTCAACAAAGGCAACATATGTGTAACTTAATGGTACATTTTGACACGAATCACACTGGTGAGGGTTGTTAGGGCATGATTTTAAGTATTTACAACTTTGGGTGGATACATATCATGACATATATTACTTTCTTTTTGTTTTTGTTTTTTTTTTAAGATTGTTTCTCTGTTTGGTTTGCAATTTCAAAATCAATATTAAGTATGATCCAAGGCTTACATTCAGGGTAAAAAGTCGACGCTCTCCAATTGATCATATCCTTCAATCTATACCCCAATCACCCAAATTCAATAGAATTTCTTACATTAAAATCATTATTGATTTATAATCTTCCTAAACCAAAATGATTTCACGAAACAGAAGATTTAGGAGAGACTGAAATTATTCTATTATGTCAAAAGACTTGAAAATGTTCATTTTGAAATGTTGTTTTAAATTTGAACAATCAAACTCCTTCTCGTTGAGCCTTAGTCGACTGTTTTTAAATGTTTATTTTAATCAAAGCAGATCATGTATGAATATCAGAAGTGCCAGATAATATCAACTTCCATTGTTAATCAATACGATATAAACAACGCGAAATGTTACACGCTTTACAAATTTCCATTAATTTAAGGATTCATTAACGTTTTAATTCAGGCAGGGCCATTTTGATGAGACATCTTTACAATATTATCAATACATTAACAACAAGACACATTCATCGGAATCCGATGAGAATATAAAGCAGTTTCCCATTGGGAGGAGGGTTAAATGCGCGACTTTAAATAACTACACTAAACAACAGTAAATTGCAGACAATCATATGACTGCTTTCCTCGCCGTATTATGTAATGATGTAGGAAATAGTACCTGATGTTGTGACTTCTAAAGTATTGGGCAAATTTGACATACCATACCATGTTACACATATAATCGTTGCTAATGGTTCAAAACATGTCCGGTTTGAAAAATTATTCGTAACTTGATATTCAAGCAGACATGGAAGATGTAATTTTCTTTTTTTACAAAATGAGGAAGGTGACCTTGCAAAAATTTATATTTTGTGGAGAAAAAAAGCGCGCATTGAAATTAAGATGAAAGTACAATCAAACCGATGAAAATGCGTTCAGATCCTGGAAGCAATTATTCACACGTTATTTAATTAAATTCTCATTTAAGAATCCTTCCTGTACCGAACAAAATTAAAATCTCTTGTCCCTAACGTGGAACAGTTGACCTTGAAATTTCCAGGGAATTTACGGAGCAAGAAATTCGCGGCGGTGTGGTTTCCCGTTTAGCTTTCAGAGGTGAGCTATCGCATAAATCGGTTTGAACAAACTGCCCATTTGAACATGATCAATGCTAACTCAATAATCTGTTCACTCTAGTTTGTTGACGATACAAGTTCACTACTGCAGGGGATATGGTACGGAATTCATCAAGAGACATAAAGTGCGTCAGACGTAAACCAGACACGGGACAAACAAATGTAGCTACGTGGAATCGAGGGGATTACATTGTTATATACACTGATATTATTCATATTTATTAATAATTGATTATCAATTATTATTTAGTATTTATACTGATATGTGGTACTGATGCCTTTTACTCCAGCAATAGCGCAAACAATTATGTTGAGTAAACATGCACTTTAAGGCGTCTTTGTTTATGTTGTGAGAGATAATTGTAAGTTGGTGCAAAGAATAGCTACAACAGAAGTCAGTTTGTCTACCAAAGCCCACAAGGGACCTGCCTAATCCTTCCAACTGTTCTAACTTCACACTCGCCCACATATCTACCCAAATCACCACCTGTCACCGATGGAGCTTTGGCACCCATAAATGCAAATTAGTGCTTGGAAAGAAGGTCAGCAACCTGAAACATTAAATACTTTCTGACATTTTACAGAAAAGAAAATTTAAACTTACCTCCAAGTTTTTAGTAATAGAGCACCGAACATAGTAGCAAATCCGATTTCTTTGAACCACTGCATGGCAGCACAGCTTAAGTCAGTCGGTTTTGAGTAACTCACTAAAACCTGTCAACCACACATGAATACAAAACAAAACATGTTTCAGTTAATGCGCCGAAATTTTTTGTAGCTTAACCTTACCAAACTTGGATAAACTCCACAACAGACTGGTTGTTCAAATGCTATTAAAATATTCCACAGTCACATACAATAATACTATTATTCTCATACACAATGCTATTGATATTATTTTTTATTATCATTAGTATCTGTTAATATTTTCACTGATTACATTTCAGATAAATCCTAACCATTTTGCTAAAATAAAGAATTTGTTCCTCTCTTTATTAGTAAATATTGTATCTCAATAGCATGTTCCCTTTGGAAAGTTGTAAATTTTTAAGAAACAAAAACTTAATTCAAAATAGTACATAGAATTATGAAAAATTTGTGATGTCAGATAAGCAAAAGTACTTGAATAGTGTTTGTATTTCTTTATAATCTTGACTGTCCTGAGAGAAACGTTACAATAGTTGAAGAGATGATAAGAGAAGACTATTTCCATAACATTTACACTGTAAAAGGTAAATTTACAATGTACCCAAACTACATTTTCACTATTGTCAAATTTCAGGCCTTAGTAAAAGCTACAATTTCAAAGAAAATAAAAGACTTCTTGCTATAATTTGCCACTGTTACATGGCATTTTAGTAACTTTGAGGCAACTGAAAGTCTGTCTTTTGCAGAAAATTCTCGCTCCAAAGAGGAAAAACGTGAGTTAGGAACAAAATATTGGCATGGAGTTTGAGATACCTGCGGATACCTCCTAATCTCTTCAGTTTCAGAACCCTTCAATTGACAATAAGATATGCAGTTAAGTGTGCATTATATCAACTTTAATATCCTTGTTACAACTTTGTTTTTGTTCTTGTACTTCCTGTTTCTAAACTTGCCATAAACAGTCAAAGGTGTTTTCATGAATTTAAAGACTCATTAATGATATTAATTACTAAAGATTAATTTTCAGTAATCTGTTTCTGGTTTTAATTTTTGACTCTTTCTCTGATAAGTAAACTACAGCGAAGAGGGATTTTATTCATGTAAGACTGGTTTCTCTTTTCTCCATCGGAAATTTTAAAGAGCCCCGATCTTAGTAAATAATTCATTACGTTCATGCTAAGAANNAAGAGCTGGCTTACTTCAGTTACAAGTCTTACTTTTCATGTCAAGGACACTTTTCTTTTTAATTCTGTGGTGGAATTTCCAGAAGAAGGATGTACATAGAGATGTAAAACCAAAAAAGCTTGATCAAGGATAAAGTTGATCTGAGGTTGAAACTTAAGTTTAGCCTTTACATGTAGATAAGCCCGAAAAGAGGCTTTTTGTTCTATTTCCTTCACATAAGGTTCTATTAGTAATTGATTTCCTTTTACCTAACGAATTTTGAAAACAGTATTTGTATGAATTGAGATACAAATAAATGAAATGTATAATGCATACTCGCTAAATATAGAGCATAAAAAGGTACAAACAAATGCAAAGTGTTCCATGTTTAACTGTTTTGATAACAAATCAAGAACTTAAATCATTGAAACAAATAGCAAATGAATAAATACTAACGCATAGTTACTTCATAAATAATTCAGACGACTACTTGGATGTGACCAATAAAAACATGACAATGTCCTTCGATTCCTTGGTGAAAAGTAAGTTTTATCCCCAGCAGCATTTATAATGCTACCGTTATTGGTCGTTTACTATTATTATTACTCACAGGGCAGTATAAGAGAAATCCCCCGAGAATGATAATCCGCAGGAGGACCGGACTGGCGGCCTTGACAACCTGAATAAAACAAATTAAATACGGGATACTCTGAGCCACTGGAACAACAACAGGATAATCGTTAATGAAAAGCAAATTTATGTTTAACGTAAAACTTAACGTTTTTTACTTTAAACATACGACTAACGACAATATAACAGAGGTTCAGAGCCCTCAATGGGGAACAGTTTATCTCTAACATTAAACCCATCTGGTACATCGGGAAAGCTCTCAGGGTTGAATTAAAGCATGGACTGCGGCGCACTTGTCAAAGTTCCTCCCACAAGAAAGAGGCCTTACAAAGTCACGTCGTTGTATTTTGGGGTAAAGTGTTCCAGACCTAAATCTAAAGGTAGGTTATTTTGGGATTTGTCGAGTTCATGGGTGCTAATTTTTGTTTTGCAGACTAGCATATACGTACATAGAGTCGAATGTAAGGACATTCTTTGTCCTTATGAATAGTGGTCGGGATAACGGTGAGCAGTGGAAGTGATTAGAAACTTTGCCTTACTTTCATGACATGCGCAGCTGTAGTCTCGTGGGGAATAATAGTCTAAGTGACAAACCACACCAGTTTGTTACACAAGACACCACCTCCAAAATAAAAAAAAGTTCCTGTTCGGAACACAATTAAGGTGAATAGAGATGACTAGGATAAATTAACTTGTTACGAAAAGATTGTGGATATTTCGCTTACATTTGAAGAATACTTTAACAAAGCCTATACATTTCTTGAATTCTTCGCTTCTGACAAAATGTAATATATTCATTTGTCATCGATACTCTTCTTCATTCTGTATAAATTGACCATGACTTTTGTTACGTCTGTGCTAAAAGTTACGTAATGGTAAACGTATTTGGTTTTCAATACATTTTGTCTTGGAAATTTTGTTACACATTTTTGAGCAGGATTATTTATTTACTTTCTCTTTGTGTGAAAAATTATGACAAGGCAGACGTGAGCCTTGTATTACTTTTCATGCCTAAAGCACTGTTTGCAGACAGTGTCCGTATCTCAGGTAAAGAAAATCAAATTTCACAGGTAAGTTGATTATCTTGACAGATTCCGTCTCCAAATGTTACCTTACACTGGACTGTCATGAGAAGTACATGTTCCTTTATTTAGATCACTGTCAATAATGTTGGTATTTTAAGTTACCACGATTTTCTTATATTAGCTCATTAAATTTCAGTTACCAGATGTTCCTTTGAAATGTGTCCCATGTAATAACACATTTCGATGTATTCTTGATGGCACTCATTAATGTGTCAAATGATACTCAAAAAAAAACTTCAAGAATGAAGCAAGTTTAATTGTGTTAACATTTGTCTTCTATTTACCATTAATGTCTTATCATGAAACATTCTTTAAGATTTCCAGTAATCAGAACTGATCTTGAGAGAGAATGTATACAAAGTGTATTGCTCAAGTGATACAAGTAACATGGAATGTTGTCGAGGAATGTGTCCAGGAATGGAGAATCTTTGTTTGTAAAAATTTTATGAACTCGATAAGTTGCTCACAAAACCAAGGGGGTGTTGTTATCAACAAAATGTAAATAAATACTGCCTATGATGATTGCAAAGACCAACCACATCTACCGTTACAGAATTTAGGTAAATGGCCTTTTTTTTAAGAAAATAAGAAACAATAAATCAGCCTGGAGCCTGAATGCAGCCTGAAGTATGTAGTCTGAAGTATCTTTTAAAGGAATATAGGTAGTTGTGGCTTACATTTACATAACGTTTTGCTCTGTTTACTCCAAATCGAGTATAAGCATATCTCCAGTTAACGGATTTATGATAAAACGTGATCTGCCAATATGAAGCTCTGCCAGAAAGTGCCTCCGTATACAGAAGGAAAAAGCGAACTTTAAACTTTAGTATGTGTCTTATGCCTCTTGCTTGTTATGCAGAAGGAATGTTGCTGGTTGAAAGTCATCAACGTTTACCTGAAGAGTTTAAGTTTGCAGAAAGTGCAAAAAGATAACCTACGTAAAATGTATGCTAAAACTACCTCCTTTAACAGAGGTGTTACATCTGTTTATCACCTACCAGTTTCCTAAGGCTGATGTAGTAGTCAGAAATCTAAATATTTTACATTTAAGACAGGTTGTATCAATCAGAGATGAGCGCGTAAGTTCGTGCATTCTTTATGAATCTTAAAGTCTTTGAGACACAAACGTAACACAATGATTGTAACAGTCGAAAGTATATTTTTCCATTACATAAAATATCGATTTTAACAAACAATTCCCTTATATCAATATTGATTTTAATTAGATATAAATTGTCTTATCGTTGAAATGATTATTACAAAGTGCATGACTTTCAATTAAGGTTTATTTAGAATTTATCTATCTATCTATCTATCTATCTATCTATCTATCTATCTAGATAGATAGATAGATAGATAGATAGATAGATAGATAGATAGATAGATAGATAGATATTGTGAAATACTGTGAGTACCTTTGTCATTATTGTTATAGACAAATCTTTGCAGATGCGGTGTATACTTTCCGACGAACTTTTCTCAGTCCGCAATGTCACACCGTTGGCTTCCTAGCCAGCACACAGCCATCTTTCTACAAATAAACGGTTCTATTCGAATGTGAAACCGACTGCCTGAAGTAACGGTTTTTTTTTCTTGATTCATTCTCCCTATTTATCGATTTATCAGATATCCCATGGCAATTGTTGTCCAGTGGAGCCTATTGTCTGCTGTCACTTTCAATCCTCAGATCCATCCTACAAATCTCGATGAATCTCTCTCCTTATTTCTAACTCTTTCCTTGTTGTGGCAAGTGTCCTTTGTTTGTTTTTTCTGGTTTTCGAGTTTGTAATCTATAAGCATAATTATTTTTTCTAGCAGTAAGGTTATTTCACCGGGCATAGTCACCTGCTCGGAGCTCTAAATTATTGGAAAATCCCACTACCGCAAAGACAGGAGAACGAGCAGTTGAGTAAATACCACCAGGGTGGTAAAAGCGTTAAATGTATTATATATTCTCAAAAAAATAAGAGCTAAGGGAACAATCAGCATAATATCATCAATGAAAACTCGAAAATTTCTGACAAGTTAGCTGTCTAATTGGAGTTGTTGGTTTCGATTGTCTACCTTAAGACAGAAGACATGCCAGTTAGAATCATATGTTCAATGGTCGGAAAACTCTGGCGAAGGAAAAAAAAATAAACACATTTATGTGTGTGCAAAGCTGCTTTTTTTTAACTTTGGAGTGAAGCAACTGAACCTCATGAGATTGATGGTTGACCTTTAAGGAACATAAGCCCTTTGATAGTTACCGAAAATGAAACATTCACAGTTTCACTTTTTTAGTGGGTTATGCTATCTATTATGTTGATAGGTGTAGAGATAATCACAATCAATTGTTACAGGTGCAATGTATATATACCACACAGGAACGTTTTAAAATTATTTCTGCTTTGGCTTACCTTGACGTCTCTGAAGTAGATTGTAAACAACATCAGCGGAATGAGACAGACCATTACCATGCACTGTATTACCAGCAGTGTTGTCCGTAACACCCAGTTGTGTTCAAACATGCATGACCGTCCATTTTCGCAAACCGTGCAACCTTTCCCACATGGTAAACAAATCATCTTTTCGTAGTAATTGTCCTTTCCTGAGATGTTTTTGTAAAACTCTGTCTCTATGTCAGTTCCGTTGAAGTATCTTAATTCCTTTGGGGCTTCGGTGTCTGGAAAATAAAATCCATCCTTGCAGACACACTTGTATGACCCACGTCTAAATCCTCTCCCCTGCATGTGTACACACTGAAAAAAAAATCAGAAGATAAAGAAAGCATGTATACCTATGGCTGCATATTTAACTGCTATCAAAACTACTGAAAACACAATTTAACCGTTATCTGAAATTCATTTTAAGAAACCCCACAAGTTTATTGATACCTTGTGCTGTTACCGATGCAATTATTTTCTTGAGATAGAAACATATATTTGCAATGCACCAATTCCAATGCACCTTGAATTAACACCGTGCACATTCAGATAATGGTAGATATAATTGTCAAATATTCATAGAAAAAAAAACAATTTAATTCTATAAAGTGCCTGTGACTGTACTATTTCCCCTAATTATTATAATGTGAATTTTATTATTCCGTCGTCGTTTCATATGGCAGCTGTTAACGACATGAATAGAACGCAAATCGATAATCGAGAATATTTAGTAGTGTTACCTTCTCTGATTCTTTGTGGCATCTAGCCGAGTTCGCAAAGATGTTCTCCTCTACTTCTGACAATTCGTCGTCTGATGGACACTGATTTATGTCGATAACTCTCAAATCAATATCGATACCACTCGTTCCTCTGTGTAAAGATAATCAAAAATATTCTAAAGGTAGTAACATGCCATTAATGATATAAATATAAACATATATAATTGTATCAATAA
>VJOZ01127446.1:0-11288 GCA_009801055.1 Stichopus horrens | reverse complement strand
CGTTGCAGTAATTCACACACACACACACACACACACACACACACACACGACATCACCATCGCATAGATTCCTTCGGCCTCCGGCAAGGAATCAAAAAAATAGTCCAGACAATTCCCAATATCCTTTCACAAATCAGGAACAATTAATAGCAAAAAGATGATCATGCAAGGCATTCTCTCTTAAGAAAACACCCTCTTTTTCCACACAGAAAAATTAACATAGCAACATATTTTACAATAAATAGCATTCAAGACTTCCTAATGTGTATGGTAAAAAACGATTAACAGTAATTCAAGAAATCACTGCCTGATGACGCAAAAGTTGAAAAATGGTTTTTTGCTCTTGTCACTGTGCTGCATCCACATTGTAGATTGCAGATTTTACTTGGATATTTTTTTCATTATGGCATGCTTTTAAAGAAAGACATTTAAGTGTCTGTGCATAAACTTGATTTCTATCTTAACAAGAAACTTCTTAGAATTTTCAGTATATGTTGTTCTGCACTCAAGTTGAAGTCACGATTTAAATTGAGTTGTAATTTCCCAATGGTGCAAGTCAGTTCACTTTGTCAAATTTGTTTCTAATTTCAACAACTTTACATATGTTCAGATGGGTTGTGTGTCTCCAAGATTTTGTGATTACATCAGATAATGGTTCTAATTTTGATTGCCTGTGCCAGCTAGTTCTAATCATTTGTGGTTCTTATGTAGCACATTACAACATCCATAGAAGCATCTCAACATGACAACTTTGACATGCTTCAAAACGTAAATACAGGAGACATTAAAAATTGGTCAAAGACTAAAAAAAAATCAAACAATAAAGAAATCCATGAAAGAATAAATCCTAAAAGATAATGCTCTTCATAGGAAGAAGCTCTAAGTATATCCTTCATGTATGTTTTTCAACTGAAATTCCTTCTCTCTACATTTTCCAATTTGCATTTAGATGTCATTCACTTTCATCATTTTAAAGCTCCAGATGTTAACTTATAGCGATGAAGGAGAGTATGCTAAAAAGTTCATCATGCATTAAATATGACCCTTATTTCTGTAACTTCATCTATATTTCCTTCTAATAATACTGTGAGTACAGTCTCAGAGCAAAAACAACTCCTCTACAAACAGCTTTTTTTTTCTTATTCTGTCATTAAAATCAGAGAACAATCCACAGACTGGTACAAAGCTATTTGTGACAAGTTTAAATATTGACTTGCTCTTTCATCAGAAGTTGTCACCCAACTTCCAACCAAAGACTTTCGCACAGCAACGAGCTCACGGGTTATGTCTCAGTTGATAAATCAGAGGACTATTGAAATTTATATAACGCTCTGCTGAATGTTGACCTAGAATAAAACCTACCTAAGAAAGTATGCAGCTCATAGTGGCATTGTGTATATCCCTATGTTGGTGCCTCTGGAATGTATTGTCTAACGTGTGAAATGATAGAAATGGTTTTTGGAAGTACATGCTTTACTTTGAAATGATACAGCTTATTGTATATGCTTATCTTGGGGCTTAGGAAGTGTACTTCTGAAAAGAGCCAGCTCCTTGTTAATGCTTTTGTTGGGGTTTAGAAAGTGTATGGCTGAACCATTGAAAGGGAACACAGCTCATCGTATATACCTATGTTGAGGTTCACTGGGTGAGTGGTTTAACCATTTGAAAGTGAACAACTCATCGTATAGCATATGTGCATGTTGGGGTTTATGAAGCGTATGGTTTGACCTCTTAAATATTCAACTAATTGTGTATGCTGGTAGCATGGTTCAGTCAGTGTATGGTTTAATTTTGTTTAATGGATACAGCACATTGTGTATGCTTGTGTTGGGTTTGTGGGTCTTTTAATGTTTGGTACACAGGGGAGACTCACTGACATCTTTCTACATGGATCCATGAGCATCTTCAGACAGACAAGAATTCACACATGTACAAACTTAAGTTGCCAAATCCCATAATCGTAAAGGCCAGTGTAGACACAACTCTTTTGAAATCATTGACTGGACACCCACCAAGCTCCAGCTAAAGATTGAAGAAAGCCTAACATTATATGGGAAACAACAAATCTTGACAAACAATTGAGCCCACTGTTGACCCTATTGAACTTATCTTTGTTTGTGGTTCCTTGCACCAGCAAAGAGAGCTATGCAATCAGGTTGGCATGTGTGTGGGTGTATGCTGTGTGTCTGTGACAGATGCTTGGGTACACTCAAACTCAATAAGAAAAGTTGGATGAGAGTCAAACTTGGTATGTAGATCTGCCATATTGAGACAGTGTTCCTCTCCTATCATTTTTGGTGGAGGTCAAAGGTCATATGAGGCATTGGGGGCAAAACTCTGAAAACCTTTTTAGTCAATATCTCACAGAAGGAAGCTTGGAGATTGTTGTATACTTGTTGCATGCAGCAGTATATTGAAAAGATAATTTGATTTGTTACGATGGAGGTCGAGCAGGAGGCAGAGGAGAGGGGCCCTATTTTAGTCCTAAACAATGATATAATGGCACTCTTGGGCTACTGAGTTGCTACATTGTGTACAGTGTCATCAGTGTAGTTAGAAATTTGATACTTCAGTACACTGTATGTATATATAAAAAGGTGATTGCTAGGCAATTTCTCCTCTATCTCTCATGCTATGGATGCTTATATGGTCCATTAATGTAATTATCAATCTTGCCCTATTGTAAGAATAATGTGGATAAAAGGTAACTTAGCATTTGTGACTTATATTTCCCACTCTGTGAGAGCTGTAATTGTGATGAAATTGATTGTTTCAAAGTACAACAACTGCTTCTCATCAGATTTTACTACAATTATATTAAGGTTATATCACATTACTACTATGGTTGTGATGCTTTAGGGGTGGTCAATATTCTGGGGTCCAAGATCTAAATGGACCACATGGACCATTTCACGAAAGCATGCAAAATGCAAACTGCTACAGGTTGTTTGGTACTAAGTTGAAGTTGTGTCATATAACTACTATCATGTTAGAGGTACACTCAGGTTGTTCAGGAGTATTGGGTCCAAGGCCTGAAAAGGGCCATTTTTTGAGATTGTGCAAAATGCTTCTCCTGCAGATTGTTTGGTACAAGTTAAGGTTGTGTCACATCTCTACTATGGTAGGTCTTGCTGGATGCTTGGTATGTTTGGTACCAAAAGCCCATGGTACTTAGTTGACATAGTGGGTCCTTTGGGGTATTAAAAATTCATCGGTGGAAGGTCCCTGTGGCCATTTTATGAAATCATGCAAAATACTGCTTCTTTTACACATTGCCTGTAACACCGTTGACTGTCGGTTACATTAGCACAATGGAAGTGGATCCATCTGGTTGTTTGTAATGTTGGGGGACCACTGTCCAAAATGGGTTATGTAGTATGGGCCAATTTACAAAATCATGAAATATGTTTCTATTTCTACAGATTTTTTGCTACAAAACTGGGAGGTCTGTCACATTAGCACTAGGGTAATTGTGGGATGTTCAGGATATGACAGACTATGGTCAGAAATGGGCCGTATGGTCTGTTGTACAAAATAATACAAAATGCCCCTTTCCTTCATAATTTACATTACTGTACTCCTGTGTCCTTGAGGCTCTTTGTTTCACATGTATCATTGACTTCGGTTGGTTTCAAGTCTTCATTATAGCTTGTCTTTCTTAAAGGGTTGATGTAAGCAGGCAACAGTGACGTACGATGTATAAAATGCTCCCAAATTATCAGTTAAATGTGCCTAAAATACCAACAGAGTGAAGGAAATCATTTCATATTTGGAGGTCCTACTGCAGAGATCTAAGTAAAAAGTGTCAGATACATCCATGTGTACAACTTTTGAAAAATATAGCTCATTGTGTATGCATGTCTGTGTCTTCAGGGAGTAGGTGGGTTTTTCTGACCTACCTACCTTGAGGAATAGTAAGAGGTACAGATGAAATTTTAAAGTATTTAGCTCTGTATTTGATGTATTAATTTTCTAATGGCTGCACCATTTACAATTAACTTAATTATCAATATCTTTGGATATATAAATTAAAACTCATTTTAACTGTACATTACACTTTCAGATCATCTCTGGTTGGTGTTCCAAGTCTGCAGAAGGAGAAAGTGTCCGTGTACAATTTTCTGACAAATGCACAGATGACTGGCAGTCCAATGAATCCTGTCGCTGCCATCACTGCACCCACTCCAAGCTTAACTTCATCAGAGAGCAGAGAAGAGAGCAGCTTGCCTCCCTCTGTAAAGGATAAGGAGGAAAATAAGAAAAAGAAATCTAGATGGGATATTAAGCCAGCCATCTTAAGCATCATCGAAGAGAGGAGAAAAAATGTCACAGAGGAAAAAGTAACTCCTGATGAAAGAGATCATGAACTTGAGGTAAATCAGGCACAAATTCCCAAAATATCAATTTGTTTGACTTAAAGACCTCCAATCACTTCACCTAGAAGTAATGCCAGTCAGTAGAGATCATTATTGATAACATTCAAACCACTCCCATATAAAGACAGCTCACTTCCTGTTTGCTCAAATCACTCACTTGAAACACCCCTCATTCTGCCAGTGAACTTGATTGCACATGAACTCTGCTCATAATTTCTCACCATCAGTAATAACCATACCATTGTTCTGAAACAAGACTTCAGCTCACTGGTTTCTTTTTCTTTGTCGGGAGAAAGGGGTTTCTTGATCATCTATCACATGGAAAGCCTTTTTTATGTCTTAAAACTTAAATATAGTAAAAGGATTAGTTCAAACTGAACCAGTAACAAATATTGCAGATTTTCCTTTGGGTAGAGAAATATGAAAGTCAAGTTTAATTCTTTGTTGCTGGTTGCTTTGGCAGCCATAGTATCTTTGATAATTCGCAAGCATTAATCTGTTTTGGTTGTACCGTGTATAATTTTTTTGGTTTCAGATATGGAGTGAAGTCATTAGATGGCATTTGCATGACAATGTTAACTCTCCTGTGACAGTAGAACTGAGAATGTGTCAGATGGAATATTTTCATTTCACAGTTGTTTGAAGATCTCTCTCTGATTCTCTTTCCCTGGATAGGAAGAAGAAGATCGTCCTCCAAAAGATCTTTTCAATGCCATATTTAATGAGACAGATTCCAGTGATTCAGAAAGCTCTGATTCTGAGAGAATAGAAGAAGGACAAAAATCACCAGAGAAAGGTTTCATTTATTTTTTAAATCAGTCATTTTAGCACAATAGTTCAAAGATGACTCTCGTATTTTAAATTTGTATATTTCAAGAAACAAATGAATAACTTATTTGAACCAAGTAATTATAACTTTTATTTATAATTGACAGGAACCAAAAAAAAAAAATCTCGGAAGGGTCTCCCACAGTACCCAAATTTGTGACGGGGGACTGGGGGTGTATGGAAGGAGAGAGGGAGGGGAAATACGTGTAAAATTAAACAACAGGTGCAGTTTTGAAGATTGAAGGGGTAATTTCCTTTGACCCCCTAAAAACGTAGTTAAAAGTTTAACCCTTGTTAAGAAGTCACAAATTCTGCTTTTATGTTTGCTATGTTTTGAAACGAAAAAAAACTAGCCTTTCAGAAACAGGAGAGAGACCACTCGATAGAAGTGAATTTACAGTTTACAATGGACTTGCAGTGTTGTGTAGTAAAGTGCTATGCACAGGCAGTGATCGAAATAACACCTTTTGCAGACTTGGACAGAGAGGGGCATTAAGGAATTCATATGTGCTCCACTTTTTGTGTTGATATCTCTTTTGTCAGTTTCTGATGTTCCATCACCTACACATCGATTGATAGCAGTGACTGCAGCAGAGACACAAGATGATGGAACCAAGGAGGAGGAGAAGAATAGCACAAAGGAACCTCCAACGAGAGGTATTGATTATGTTAACAAGGATGACTCCGAAGAAGATGAACTTTATGGACCTGCACTTCCACCCAAGTCTGGCCACACATCTACTGAAGCACCACCAGATTTTGGTCAGCCTGTGACCAGTGTGGCTGATTCAGGAAAAAAACATTCAAAACATTCTCATAGAAAACACAAAAAGCATCGTCACTCCTCAGAATCAAGAACTCATTCCAGGAAAAAGAAAGACAAGAAAGGAAAAAGGAGAAAAGTAAGTTAAACATTCAGTAGTTATTACTGAAGTTATGGATGTTCAGCGTTTATTCATTTTTTGATCCGTCAAGATCAAAGCTTGCAGGGTTGGAGGATTTTGATAGAACACTGGCTCCAGTCTACTGGTTTGCTGTGTTGTATGTTTATACTCCTAACACGTATTCAATTTCTGCCTGCATCAACTAGAATGTCAGTCACATCAAGTGCTAGAGGATGCCCCACAGTTCCTGTTCAAATAAAGCTCAAAAGTTACTTTTCAAAATCAATCATCATTTTTTCTTAGAATATGGTATTTTACCTTTTTTGTTACTTAATCTTTCAGAAGTCAGTATGAAAGTAATCACACCATGGTACATCTTAATGTTTGACTTCAATTGGAATCTTTCCTTCTGTGTATCTCTACTGCAGGACAAGAAACATAGGAAGGAATCCCACAGAGAAAGGTCTAAAGATAAACAGAAGAGAAGAAGAAAGGACAGTGACTCTTCATACAGCAGTGCTTCAGAAGGTTGACAGTCTGGAATCTGTCCAGCTAACTACTACGTTGTCTGTGCCATCCACAGTGCACTGGAAGAATGTGTCCTTGAAACATTTCAAAATACCCCTCTCATCATCCACAGAGATGTTGAAAAACCATCTTTCATAAATTTGATACTAAGGATGTCCTATTCATTTTCATTTTTTATGCACATCTTGCATAGAATCAGTGTTGATATCAACTGGATCCAAATGATCAATTATGAGAAACCTTGACTCACCCTAACTTCAGTGGCATGTAACCTCTACATGCATTCAGATTGTATCAATTGTTGGAGCAAATGAAAACTTCTTTTTTATTATTTCCCAAGAACATCGGTGGTCAAATTGACAGTTCATTGCATCAAAATCCTGTCATATTGGCCAAGTGAAAACACTGCTTAAAACTGTGTATTTCTTCTATTCTTTTGCTTCTTACTTGTACATGCCTGAAACAATATATTGTAATGTTGACATAAAACAACTAGTTCATCATACAATTTGCCACTTCTTCAATAAAGTAAACAACTAATATTTTAGTGGATTTTTAAGTGTTATAGTTGGAAATCGAGCACATGCTGGTATATTTTCCAAAATATGCATACTTAAGTACTTGCACAAAGCACCATACATCAGGTGTTGAAGACCTTTTAAAGCTTAAGACAGTCCTACCTTTGACATGAGAAAGTTGAATTACGAGAAATGCAATGCCAGGACTACTTCAGATTAAGTAGTCATGATGAAACCAATGATCGTGACAAATGGAATTGCTGTGCAGTTTTTCGTTTCATGATGTAGGCTTAATGCAAAGACAACAAAGTAGCAAAATAAAACCTGTTTCAGTCAACCTGGTTTCCTTTCATCATCCCACAGATTTTTCGATCTTTACATTGGTATTTTATGGCTATTGTTGTGTGCCAGACTTTATACCTATGTGTGGGAAGTTTGCACAAGAGCGCTGTTTTGTAAAGGTTTGAGCATCATAAACTGAAGGTGTGTGTACCTCAACAGTGTGTAGCCTACTCTTCTACAAAGTCGTTGAATTGCCAGTTTATCCGTCAAATTTTCCAACCCCTTGCATGCTTACCAGTTGGTTTGAATGGAACCGTGCAGGATGAATGCCTGCCCCTCAGGCCCTAGTTTTGAAACAATTTGCAGACACTACTCTAAGAAAGTAGGTTTTTTTTATTCCTCAGGCTCATCATGTGACTCAATTTGCTTATGCAATATTTCCAAATATGAACTAATTTGGTCTAGTTTGAGACACAAATCCTGGCCAGTTTGTCACAAGTTTCAAGGAATAGCAAGATATCTCCTCCTTGCGGAAACTCATATGCAGGTAGAAACTCAGCTTATACATTCGTATTTAACATAACACCCATGATGATACTAAGATTACTTATCGGGTGAAGGAGGAAATGTGCTCACCACTCTTGCCATTGTATCATGTATCTGTATATACCTACAATTGAAACATTACATGCAGTTGAAATGTTATTATTATTGGGAGATCATGGAGACGAAGGAATGCAGTACATAGAGATGCATGTTTAGTGAGCAGGGAGGAATGTTTAGCATCATAAAGAGCCGACAGGTATGTTGGAGAGCCTTAAGAAATTTGTGAAGATTTATCACCATTTCAAAGAGCACGGTATGACACCATCTTTTGAGCAACATTTTCATAATGAAATCTAAAAACTATGTTGGTTGACTGAGATGTTTGAGAGGTGCTGAAAAGTAGAGTGATTTTCCCAGTTAGGAAGAGTGCTGTATGAATAAATGCAGAATTTGGCCACATCCCAGAACATGTGTAACAGGAAAGAAAGTGGAATGACCAACATTATGAAGTTGCGTGACTTAAACCTTGCTGAGAGAGAGGCATACCCAGAAAACACAAACTGAAGAAATAGACATTGGAGTGTGCAATTAACCAAGTGAAGCAAACAAAAATGGAGAAACTGGCTGACCCTCCTCATGTTTTTGTTTTCAATCAGCCATTGTTGTATGACAAATGTGTGTTCCTGTAATTATTAGAGAGATATATTTTTAGAGATATATTTGTCTTGTACTCCTTTCTGTCCCTTCAGAATTAAAGGAAGATTATACCCTTCAAATAAACCTACTTTAGAAACGTTTGCTATGTCACAGTCTCCGTATCAGCCTCCCCCGCCCTTACACACACACCACCTCAAGCCAAGCTTGTCACTTCCATACAAGATTGTGAAGTTATGGCCACAAGGGGAGATCATACCCAGTAATCACACAAATTGAAGAATTAGACACTGAAGCATGTATTAGAACAATTGAAGTGTACAAAGAGGGGGAAACAGAGGAATGAATGTAGCCATGGTTACACTAATTACTGTAAAGGTTCGATATTTTCCAGGTTTCGATCCTTTCAGTGTAATAAATACTATGCGGTCTGTCTGCAGTAGTTTTTGTTATTTTAGTTTACCTAAAAGTGACCCAATTATAAACAGTTACTGTTGTTTACTTTCCTTAATTTTGTGAAAGACAGCACTTCACACAACGTCGGAACTACAGACAATACAAGGAGTTTCAGTGTAGGAATTGGCTAATCTATGGAATATTGGTATTTAAACAAACACAGCTTTCCTCTTTTGTTTGATTCGAACCGGTATTCATTAATTCTTTGGATTGTTTGCTATTTACACCCTCTTTGTAACCGCAGAGCCATGGGGCCGATAAATCAAGTACACGTTTGGTTTCTTAAAGTTTCTGAAAATTCTCTCCTGTTGAGTTTGATCAGCTTAAAGTTTTGTGTTGCTTCTGGAACCGCTCGAGATAGTGGAGAGAGCAAATCTATGATAACAGGGCAACCGTGTATTGTTCCGATTCGTTTTCCTTTCCAGTTTTAAACCAACTTCTTCCAAATTTACGTTCCGTTGTGCATTATTTTGTACTTAGTACACGCAAAATACGGCTTCCATTAGACGGTAGCACGCGACCACGATGAGAAATTGGGCCTAGGCTACAGTACGAAAAAATTGGCACAGAATGTTAGCACGAATCAAATCTTCGTTCATAAAAGAAGGTTAGGGGTTGGCCAATCACAGTGATGCTTCAAAAAGGACATTTTTGTTTTTATCTGACAATGTAAATATCCTATTGAATATACTGTGTAGAAGGTAATAATAGCCTCTACTAACAGTCTGTGCCACCGTCACATTCGATATGTGAACTGGAGTTATGGGAATGAAACTGTGTTATGTGTTCATGTATCGTTGAATAAGTCACTTGGATTTTGAGGGAATTGAGTTCAATGTAGATGTGAAATTACTGAATGTGACTATTCTAGAGTATTCTAGGTAACAGAGGGTGCCGAATTGGTAAAATAGTGCTCCGAGATCTATGAATAGGGCTTAAGCTTCCCTCCCATTTTCGACGGATTTTGTCTTTTTCCTGACTGGACAAGTTGGGGTAATTTCAAAAGAAAATATAAAAATCATCGACAGATGTGCTGCAGGCTAAGTTTACTGCAAAACGTTCTTGCTCCCGTTCTTCCTGACAAAGAAATTACGCGGCCTATGCAAGCTTCAACCAATTGGAACCACCTCAAATTGCTATCAGCCTGGAAGAGTCGTTCGATTGCGCATGATGTGTATGTAACGTCTGATACGACGCAATGCCAAACGAAGGGAAAGCCTTCAGGTGACTAGTTTTGTGTCGTTTTAAAGCCCAATTTTAATAGTAAGCACCATAGGCTTTTCAGAGAAGGCTGGTACATATTATGAGTGTTGTGAGATATCTACTGACGATGATCACGAATCACTTGCATAAAGTGAGCGTTGTTTGGGTTATTCAGGATCAACTTTGGAAGGATAGTTTATAAATTTGGTTGCAAATAGATACATTTTGCACCCGTGAAATGTAAAGAAATACATGAACATGTCACGAACAACAGTCTCTGAGGACTAATAAACTATAGTCAACCTACACCTGATCAGCCTCCCCACAAAGTATTCCTCCTCCTTTATTTTCTCTTTTTTTCTGCCACTGGGGAAACAATTTATAAGTATGAAACTTCTGTTTTCTCCTTTTCTGGCATTTACTACTTGTTTGAATTGTACGTAATGTGTATAATTGATACTTTGCTGGAAATAAATTTTTTCATTCATTCATTCATTCATACTTATCGTAGAGAATGCTCAAGCTGCTCACTACAGGGGTTGGGGGCTCCGGAAAGCGACGCATAAGAACAATGGCCTTTTTTGTGCAAATGATGTAAAAACATCAACGTTTGGCTTCCGTGTTACCAAGAAATTTAACTTTAATAACCAATCATACAAATTTTGTGATATACAAGTGACGGTAATTGTTTAGGATAAACCCGCCGAAACGATTTGGATCAGGTGATATAAACAAAATACCCAACTGGAATATCTCATAAGAATAATTAGTTCCTCCTATCTTACTAAGAAATTCCAACATTTACCATAACGACCTTTCTATTAAAAAAAAAATTCATTTTACCCACGTTTATTTTTTTTTTACCTTAAAATCATTCTCCTGGCTACGTTTTTGTTTGTGAAACATGGGGTAACACCTCTTTTTGCCATTCAGATTTGCTGAAAAGCTCACGCAGTGCTTTGATCTCCTTTCAGGCGTATGCTCCTTCCTTTTTTAAATTGTTTTTTTTTTTAA
>VJOZ01127225.1:0-11463 GCA_009801055.1 Stichopus horrens | reverse complement strand
CACGTTCATCACTGCATCACTGTGTTGCATTAATTTGCACGAGCTTCATGTTTATTACAAAATTTGGTCGTCAGGCTTTTGCTGCATTTTACCTGCGCCCTACCATGCCGTTAATCATGTGTAATCTAACTTGGTTAGCTCATCGTTAAGGTGTCAACAAAGACTCTCAATGATCTCTTTGTTACCATTCAAAAAAAAAAAAAAAANNATTGGAGTAGTTGCTAATTACAAAGAAAATTCATGTTTCACACTTTACCATAAAGCATTTGTCTTTTACTGAGTTATTCCTTATAGTGACCAATTTCCCACACCTGTTAAAGTCATGAGAAACTGCTGTCAAAAGATCAATTGCCGTAAAACCACGGAACATTTTGGATGACAAACATTGGATGCAAGTTTATCTTGGACCAGTTACAACAGTCAGCAAATAACTGGCATGCCACATGCCAAATATTGCCAAAAGCAGTGCTTCAGTTTTGGAGACCTGTTTCTCAAAAATTGTCACAGTGAAGCCAAGTTGAGCATTTAGATGATTACAGCACCAGGCTTAAATTTGCAAAGTAGAAAAGTTGAGGTTAAAGATTTGCAAATTAAATGATTCGTTTTGTGCCAGAGTAAACATGCATGCTCTCAGCAAAGTTTTGAAAAGTACTTTTCAAGTTCACATGGTGGAACGAACTGAAGAAACTTCCGTGTAACAAGAAACCTTTGTTTGTTGTGATGAGAATTGAATACCGTAACTTCTTTCAACAGATGTTATGAGGCTTGTGTTTTTATTCCATTTGCTTTGATGTATCTTCGAAGAACAGTTTTGGTGAATTTGTGATACAGAAAAGTTCATTTATTCTTTTGTTCTATGAAAGGTTTCCTTTTCCCCAGACTAAAATGAAACTGATTTTGCGTCCCTAACATACAATAACAGGTTGTTTTTCTACACCGTGATTTCTTCGTCGTAAATCGATTTTGTGCCCTGCAAAATTAACGACCCTTTAAAATTTATCCCTGTAGTATTCTGTTCACAAAACTGTGTTGGAGAAACTTTTTATGATCTTTAAGTAAATGCAGAACTCTTGTCATAGTTCTCTTAAAGGGAAAGTGAGAAACACTTTAAAGGGGTATACATTTTATCAGTCATCAAAGACAGCAGCACGTTTCAGAAATCCCTTCCATTGTGATTGTAACACAGATTTACTCCAAACAGAGTCCTCTGAGGGGAAAACTTCAGTAGAGCAGTTACTTTCCTTTTGTATAAATGTTGTACAAATGTACAACCAAAAGATTGTCTTTTTTTTTAAATTTTTCTTCCAAAACAAACAAAAAGTAAAAAATGAAATTTATTGCCTGACATAGCCTAACTAATACCATATTTTGAATCCATATTCATTGCAAAACAGGTGCAAATTTGAAAACTGAGGGTTAGCACTGACATGGTAATGAGGAAATGGTCCTGTAAACAAACTGCCGTACAGTAGCTGGTGTACACCTTGGCTCGGCTAGATAAATCTGGGTAGCCCATACCTGTGCATGTTTGACCTTAAGTAGACACCCTTAAAGTAGACAGCTCCCAGCTGCTTGATACAAGACTTCAAAATGTGTGTAAGAAAATGGTACTGATGCAGAACAATATCAGTGGCGGGACAAGGGTCATTTCATTTGTGCTTTGTATAAAGTAAGCCTAGATTGCTCATAGCTTGTGGTAAAAGGAACACACTGAAATGTTTTTAGGAACTAATCAAACGACTTTGCCTCAGGTCATTTTGTTTCTTTTTCCTGGTACAATCTTTTGCTGGAAGAATAGCATATGCCAATGATTGTGTATTAACTTTACGTGTGATTTGTCGTACATGTTTGCCCTGTGCCAGGTGGTTAATTTGTTTCAACTCTTAGCTGTACAAAAGACATTAAATTATTAACTCTCAGTCGTTATGGTACGTCCATGTTAAAGTCCTGATACAAGCTCAATTTTTCATTGATGTTAATTTCAAAAGAAACATCAAAACAGTCCAACATGGCTGCAGGAATTTGTTGAATCCCATATTTTTGGTACACATCAGTTGAAATATCATGTTGAGAACCAAGCTTGGACAATCAAACAGCTACACATTTTGCGCTCAAAATTTTAGCCTTACAAACACTTCTTCTATTTAAAGTGCGTTGTCAATTCACTTCCGGTTTCTGGCACATATCAATGTGTTATTGTTCTCATTGTCAATGTGGAAGCAATTTCAGGCCTGACATTTTAACCTACTGCTGCCAAACTTTTTGATCACCAAGTACCCAAAATCATTAACTTTTTTGCAGGGGAGAAGATGTCAAAAATCATACTGGCTCTCTGTACACATTCATTACTATGTTTCTGTTCACAAGTTAATACATTTCTTTTGACCAGTTCCATTTAAGACTAACCTTTTCACCCTCTAAGAATTGTCTTTTATCTGCGCTGTTGCTTTTTATAGAGTTCATAGACCGTTAAAAAGTCACACTGGTTGGTGGCCAGTGAGCTTGAAGAAGTCGCAGTCTCTCTGTGTCATTAGCGTAATTGAGTCATGTAAAACGGTGCTCAAAAAACTGTGAAAACCTTACCATGGAGGGGGGGAAGTGTCAGTTTATTGTTAACGAGTTTAATTGGTTGATAGAGCTGTACAAGCTTGTCTTTCATAAATATTGCTGGTCAGTTGTTGTTTGCATGCTGAGAAACATGTCTTTAGCATATGAAAATTAACTAAAAATCATATTCCTCAGTGCCTCAAACAAATGCACTTTGTTGTATTGTTAAGAAGTGCTTAAAACTTTGTTTAAGCTGTAAACCACTGAAAAATTGAAATTGTGTGAAATTTCATGAAAAAGGCCCCCTTCTAAGCTTTATGAGGTACATTGTTATTTTTTTTTCTTTCCTGGTGGTGCTCTGGCGCCAACACTTGTATTATGGAATGGGTTGTAAAGAGCAGGTGGCAGAATTTCCAGCCAAACAATTCTGTTAACTTGACCACTTTGTTTTTCATCCATTGAAGGTTAAGCAGCATCAGCATGCTTGTATCTTGCACAAGTTTTCACATAAGATTGACAGGACTTTAATGAAACTAGCCTTTTGACACAGCTGATGGTCAGAGGACCTTTTATTTTGTTTTTACTGGTAACAGAAAGAAGTGGAATTGATGATGCAAGGATAAAATGTACAGTATCCACCTTAGATCTGTCAGTCTCACACTGTTTGACCGTAGCCTGCTCGCTCCCTGGGGTGGTCAGGTCTTATAATATATGGTGGTCACCTTGTTGCTCTCTTGTATTGTACAGTGTAACCAGGTCCTACCCTGAGGTGGTCAGGCCTCGCACTGTAGGTTCATACCTGGTGGCTCCCTGAGGTGGTCAGGGGACTCAGGTCTGATACTGTAGCATGGTATCAGGGTTACCCTCTGAGGTGGTCAGGTCTCATACTGTCACATGGTATCTTGGTGACCCTCTGAGGTAGTCAGGTCTTATACTATAGCATGGTATCATGGTGACCCTCTGAGGTGGTCAGGTCCTATACTGTAGCATGGTATCACGGTGACTCTCTGAGGTGGTCAGGTCTGGTAATGTAGGGCTGAAACCTGCTGGCATCCTCTGGTGGTCAGGTGTCATACTGTAGGGTCAGTAACATTGTGACTCCCTTAGATGGTCAGGTCTAATATTGTAGGGTCACAACCTTTCAACTCCCTCAAATTGTAGGGGCATAACCTGGTGGCTCCCTTACAGTATGTGGTCAAATCTCATATTTTTGGGCCACAACCTTGTGTCTTCGTGAGCTTGTAAGGTCTCACACTGAATGGACCGTAGCCTGGTAGCTCTCTGAGATGGTGAAGTCTTATACTCTTGGTTCAAAACCCAGTGGCTTTCTGTGGTGGTCAGTTCCCATTCTGTAGGGTCATGTCGTTGTGGCTCACTGAGGTGGTGAGGGCAAGAGATGAAAATGGCGAAAGATGAACTGTCTTCGAACACTTGTGAGTGATCAATATTCATTCTAGAAACATGGCATGCTGTAGTTTTTCATTTTGTTCTTACTCGTGTTCTCAATCACACATTCCGTGGAAAAGTTGCGTGGTTAGTGAGCCACCAGGTTGGTGAACTACTGTAAGCGGTACATTTGTTAAATCTATAACAAAAACAAGGGACATTTTGCTGCACATTTTAAGCCTTTTTTTGTCTGTTGTTGCTTACCTTCTTTTTCCCTTATCTTGTGTTCTCCTTCAGGCTCAGATGTCCAGACAGAGTGGTATTATGGCATCCCTCTATCGGTCTCAGGCCTCTGACCCTAAGATGACCCTAGACCTTTCCTTAGAAATCAACCAAAAACTTCAAGCAGTACTAGAAGATACCCTGTTGAAGAATATGACATTAAAGGTAGGATTATTTCTTTAGAAAATGTTATTACTGTCATCGTTTTCCAGGGTCAGAGTTCACCGTCAGTTCTAATCAAGGTCACTGTCAATGCTACAGGCAGAGAACAGACTGCCAATGTTGTGGAGCTTGTCATAGCCATACACCATGTCTTGAAGAGTCGTTGCCGACTTAAGTGTCTCACAAACCAAATTTCTCTTCGTCAAACGTGAAAGCTAAGTTTGAAAAAATGAGGGAGACATTGGCCTTTATCTTAAGTGGTTTACCCAGAGTTTGTTGCATCATCGACCACCCGTGACTGTATGACACGAAAATGGAAGTAAAGGGAAAATTGTAATGCAGGGTGGGTCAGATGTGATACTGGTTAGATTACCAAATTTCTTCTCCTAGCAGATTAGGAGATGAACATTGCTATTGTGTTAAACTGTCTATCTGTCTGTTTGCCTGGCTGTCTGTCTATATTTCTATCTGTTTGTCTGTCTGTCTCTCCATCTGTCATGCTTTCATGCATTTGCATCAAACTTGGATGCCATGTCCATTTTTGGTGGACCACTTGGGGTGTTCAAAATTTTTTGTCTAAGATCCCATGTGGGTCCTGTTACTCATTTTTATGAAATTCTAAAAAATGCTTCTCCTCCCACAGATTGTCTTGTACAATGTTGATGGTTTATGCAGGGTGTGCAGTGGTACATGCAGGGTGTTTTCATTTGTAATCTAAAGCCTCATGTGGGCCATATGGCCCATATTATGAAATTCTCTCCTAAATGCTCCTCCTTTTACATATTCTTTTGTACAATGTTGATGGTTTGCCATAATGATACTGTACTTTGTTAGGGGCTATCTCAGGATGTACATGTATGGAATTTGAAGTCCAGGGTTCTATATGGACCCATGACCCCATTTTATTAAAATCCTGCAAAAGTTTTCTCCTCCTGCTTAAAAAGTGCTTCTTTAAATGTTTTACCGCATCTCAAATTTATCCCTATTATGCATGAATGATAATTGAGTAATGGGAACGAAAACTCAATCTTGTTTAAGGTACATGTGTAAGTCTAGACATTTAAGGAGCACTTAAAGAGATATTTAGTTGGTCTTCCCAAAACTGTGAACTTTGTTTCAAGTTTCCCAAAAAGCTTCTACTGGCAGATCAATAGTCAAACTAGTACAGTCCCATTGTGATATGTGCAAATGAACACAAGTAGTTATGATTGAAATTGGTTTTGGAAAATTTGCAGCCAGTTATCCTCATTAGCCCTAATTCATATGCCCACAGCTACTGCACACCAGGTAGAAAATGTAAAAAAATGATAGTTTCTGAATTACTGGATGTCAAACTTGAATAGTGATGTAATTTTAAGCATTGTAATTTGGTAGTGCTCATCAAACGTAGGCCTATCACAAATTTGTTGACAAAGAACCAGCTTCTGCACTGTTGGTGCTCTAGTTTATAATATTCTTCAAACTTTGCAGTGCTGTGGATCCTCCAGTACATGCAAGGTTGTGTGATTCAAGTGGATATGGCACATAAATTGTACACCACTGTAACTAGATAAAGCGTTTTTACTAAGATAGCTCAAATGTTGCATAACCTTTGTAAGTCACATACTGTTTGTTACAAATGAGCCAAAATCAGCCAAAACTGGTAGGTGATCAGCCAAGCCAGTCGTTGATTTCATATGGAATCCAGGCCCTTCTGAAAATGAGATGCAACTGTTTGTCCTGTCACATGATCCCTTTAGGTGTAACAAAATCAAAAATTTTAAATGTACTCCGTCACAACACTTAAAAATGTGATTTCAAAATTGTCCAATTCCCATCTTCACAGGAGATTTCCAAGCTGAGATGTCAATTGTTGATGCTTACTCAAATTAAAATGGTAGATTGTGCAATAATTTGTGATGCCATGCTGGTACTATTCAAATTACTTTCTTTATTTTTCTTTGTTTTTTTTTCTTTGTTTTTTTTTTAATTACAATGCCATTGCCAAATCTGATCATTGTCCTTCTGTTGTGGAGTAATTTGTCTGTACATTGCCATGCCCTCTCCATACAACATGCTATGGTATGCAAGAAAACAGTTATCTTTTCAAGGTTATATAAACATTTTAATTTCAAAAGATAACAAAAGCAGGAATTGCAGATTGTTTCATGGAGGACATTTCAAAATCATTTCCATATTGACCATTTCAAATTTAAACGAATATTGTGCAATGCTTCATGTCCTCAGTCAAGGAACAAACAAACTATGAGGATGAGAATCGGATAAAAGATTAATTTTCCGAACCTCTGAACTATATTTTGTTTGTAATTCTAGACTTGAGGTACACCTTACGGAGACATACAGTAGGGCCGGAGCTGTAGGATGTTTTATGCGTTCCGTTCACATTCTGGACATTATTTGCTTTTGTTTAGGTGAACGATTATTTTAAGGAGAATTTAATTTGAGATTTGTGTCACTTTACTGTACATCAATTTGTGGTGGACACTTCGTGTTGCTTTGTTATTTCATAACATTCATTTTAAGAGCATTTGAATTTTTCCATATTTCTTTTGTTAGGTTTATATTATGTCTTAATTAGGCCTACTGGGTTTCACATTGGTAGGTAATATCAACAATTTTATAAGGAAGACAATACATGCTTCAAAAGTAAAATCCTCCAGGAACTTAAAATTCTGAATTGCACTTGGCACAAAGGTTAAGTAAACAAAGGATAAAATAAGACACAGGATGTAAATCCCTCCCTTGACATTACAAATTTGCATACTTTGCTTATATTTATTCATGATAAAACTGTAAAACAGAAATTGTGTTTTTAATAGGATTAGTGTTTGATGGCGTTTGATGAAAATTGTGGTTATTTGCAGTACTTTTAATGATTAATTTTGTCAATACTCCTGTCACGTGTTCTTCAAAAATTTCCCGTGGTCGTATTGCACATTGTTTCTGTGGTAATGAATGCTGGTAGTGTGTTTGTGTTTAGGTTCTTTTGTGTTACCAGTCTGCCATTGTTCTCAGTGTAGAAAGCTGCTCTATCTAGTCTGCAAGTCTGCTAGTCTAGGACTATGAGAGTTGCCTCTGATTTACAAAAGTACATTACAAAAACTCAAGTATGCGAACCCAGACATCTTAGGTGTTCGTCAAAGTGCACTTACCACCGTGTGTTATAGACAGGTCTCGTGTTGCTGACCTTCTCGACCAAAGGTTGAATAGTCCAGACGCAAACCACCTATATATAGTTTAATCAGATTTCTAGCTAACCTTGAGTTTCAATTCACGAGAAGCGCCATCCTTAGGCAGGCCTGATTGTTGAAACTTATAGATATATATGTCAACTTCCTAAGTTTTGGGGTTTAATGATCCTAACCGCAAAATGTAGCATAACTTGTGAGTCAACATCTTTTCATGAATTTTCAACGTTTTTTTTCCTCGAAGGGGTTGCCTTATGTTAAAGGACCTTTCTGAATTGTGTCAGCTATCTTGGCAATTAATAAGTGAAACTGCCTGTCAGCTGTACATGGAGGGAAAAGAACCTCTCAAATGTCAGTGGCACACTTTTGAATCCAAATCTACTGTACCGTGTTGTCTCGCGAAGATGTGTATACGTTTGTGGGAAGCTTGTCATCTCTTCCAGAATTAGTTTTTTACCATATAGCCACACGATCATCTGAGTGAGCTTGCAACATTATCCCTCTCTCTCATGTTATTTTCATGGGTTATGTCTCACACTGTTTCCTGATGAATTTCAGAAGTCAAATAAGGGTCAGGAGCATTGAGGCAGGCCAGTAATTTCTTTCCCAAATGTTCTCTTAAAAATTGGAAGTCCCTTTGTCACAATTTAGAAAAGTGTGTTGACTTCAGGGTTTGCTGATGTCACACAAACGCTTTACCATAGAATTGCTGCAAATGCCCAGTTTAACGCAGTCATGATAGTTGCTAGTAGAGGAACAAAGATCTCTGTGACAGTAACATTAGAGTGTTGGGTCAGGAAATATATCTCCATCTTAGACTTGGGTCACTTTTGTCCCACTATGCAGGAAGGAGATGTTATGAATTGTTCGTGTCTCGAGACATGTTATCATACCTGACATCATGCCACAAAGTGATTTTAGGTACACCAACATGAGGAAAGGTTAGCATTTGCAACTCTGGAGAGTTACTATCATGTATGATATCATGTTACAAATTGTTTGCTTCCCATGTCTGGATATTACGCAGTCATCTATCAGCTGTTCAACATGTAAAATTGAGAAATTTGTTCATCATTTTTCACCGTTCATTGCTGTGACTTGATTGGAACAGTATCTGTTGGGCGGGGCAAGCAGGTTTTGAATCGGCAAGTTGGCACATTTTCTGATAAAACTGCATGTTTAAGGCTTTCCACTGCAAAAAAAAAAGAGAACAATACAAAATATGTTTCATTGACTCAGTAATGTGCAACGCTGAAACTGACAAATGGAGTTCAATTGCATTTCAATCGTTAATGTGTAATAGGATCTTTTATCTCTAGTCCTCAAGTTGTCAGTTTAGGTAGTCAACTAAAATTTAGCCTAGAAGTACTACTAGAAACTATTTACGATCTAAGGTTGCGAACACATGCAACCCCTGTTCATAGAAAAATAAAAAACTACAATTTCTCTCATTTTCAGTAAAAGTATGGATAGATACAATACCAATGAGACCAATTAGAAGTATCGGCATGCAACGTCCTTCAAGTTTTTTAATACAAAAAAAAACGATATCAACTTAATTAGCCTCTGTAAGAGTCTAAGTTGGATCTTTTTTTTTATAGTGTTCCGGATTTCCCTTTACACTGGCCATGTGGTACAATATCTTTTGTGTATTTACGGCTTGACACAAACTTGAAATGAAACTAATTTTCAAGCCACAAATTTACCCTCAAAATATCTCACCTATTTCAGAATAATATGGCATCGTAGTAGGTGATGTTTAAAATAGTCAACAAAGTCAGTCGTAATTAAGTTTCGCAGATTCTGAAAGATTATAATAGATTTATGCCACCATCTTTCCATAAACAAATTTGTTATCAGCAACAAAAAAAGAAAATTATAGCTTGTCAAGAGGTAACACCAAAATAGAGAACGCTGCTGATTTAATGACTAAACTACTTTAATTGCTGTATTAAAATGCACTGCCCTGAGGGCATGTTTGTATCTTTAATAGTACAATTAAACCATTTTATCCATCCTCAAAATTGTCCCACCACCAATGCAAGACTTTTACAGGGTTTTTTCTTGCCTCTTGTGTTTGCAAATGAGAGTGGTGACTAATTTGTGGCTTCTTGTGGTGCTCATGGTTACGGCGGTATTATCACGAATTAACGACCAGTAACTTGATTGTGTTTTTTAAATGTTTTCGGAGACAGCGGGTCGACGGGAATGGTTACTTTTTACGGCCTGTTGTCCTCTCATGGCAACAGACCAACAATATTCTCCTGCTAGTTAATCAGCAGTGACTCACTCCGGGGTTGAAGACCAGTCACTTGCATAACGTTGACGTCAGAAAGCTTATTCAGTGAGCTGTATAAATGTATTTGTCGTAGTATTAAAAGAAGCCCACATCATATGTTGGTAATATTGTAAACTGGCATTTATTACTTTATACAGTATGCTTACATCAGTTTGATTGTCAGTTTTATGTCTGTCGGTGCAAGAGTAAAATGACCAGCATCGATATGGTGTCAACGTGGTGTGACTTTTCGGATCATATCAGCATTCTGTGTATCCTAGTTTCCTCCCACATCCTTCACCATTCCCCCTTCTGGGGAAGATGATTGGACATTGGCAAAGAATGGCGAGAAGGAATTTAGGGATTTGTTGTCAAAATTAATCAGTTTTCAGCAAATCAATGAAAAGTAATTACAAGTGACATCATCGCAAGGGTTACATAAACTTCTCCACACATTAATACCTCTTATAGACTAAGTAAGGTCCAGCATGGGCTTCCTATTCATAGAAATCAGGGGAAAGCAGTGTATAAAGACCTTACATCATTACATGAATTCAGGTCAAAGGTGAAGCAGGCACGCTCTTGATTCCATACAGAACAATTGACTGCTTGTACAATAAAGTGGAAAATGCTTCTCAGTCATGAAGATTTTACCCTCTGCATCCTTGAGGTCATGTACAATCTCATAACATTGTGCAGACTGCTGTATCTACCGATATTAGCCACCGTTCCACATGGTCTCTACCACACAATTATAGTGCAGCCACCCCGACCCCACCCCTTGCACAGCTTCAATTGTCTGTTAACATCTGTCCTAGGAACCACATCTGCATATGCATGCAGGCGAACAAGGAGCAGTATTAAATGGCCATCCTCTTCACAGAATAGAACAATAATGGAACATGACAGCGATAAATGTTTACAATTTGGTGAAAATGATGTCACATTATTTCTGGTTTTAAACATCTGTCCTTTTTGTTAATATGGTTTAATATGGAAGATTTGAAAGCCCCATGCAGCTGTCTCGCCACCATGGCAGAATGTCTCACTGCGTCTTACGTCAGCAAATTTCCCACACATAGATTAACTTAGACGGAGTTATTGTAACCAGGGGAACAGCCCAGGCCAGCAAGAAACACAAAAGATTCAAAGAAAAGGAGTAGCTTAGAACGGTGTATGCCCTCGTTACAAGGAGAGGTACTGTACTGTACAGATGAACGTTGTAAACGTGCTTTACGTACATCTGTAGTTGTTACGCTGACACTGCCTAATAAATACGTCAAGATTAATATTTGTTCGACAAGAGAAAATTTTGCAGTGATATAACTTCTTAAATCATAGATATTTTTCAGTGTGATTGGTTGGACGTATTGTCAGTTTTAGGAGATAGCCACTTGAAGGAGACTGAGGCTAGTCATTGGTTTGTTCAGTCCAGGTTTTGGATTATCGATGCTCGAGAGGTTGAAGGTTCACAGCAGGGGCTTTCCACAAAGGAGGAGAAAATCTTGGTGAGAGCTAGCTAATGTAGCCCATCATGCTACGATGAACAGGTCATGTTCCGTCAGTCTGTTTCCACAGTGTATGTGGAAGCATGGACTAACCAATGCAAGGTTATTTGTA
>VJOZ01127184.1:0-10733 GCA_009801055.1 Stichopus horrens | reverse complement strand
ATCCACCTCCAAACGCAGGGTTCTGCGGTTTTAAACACCCTGTTTATGGTAATGAGTCAAGAAAACGTATGTTTTACGACACAGATGACACCGTACTTCTGGTTCAGGGGGTACACATCACAACAAGAGGCTAGTGGTACCGCCATTCGTGTGAAATATTTTACCTCGTTACTATGGTAGCACAACCAATTCAATTTTACTCAGGGTCCGTGAGAACACACCCTGGAAAACACATTGTTAACCTGTGGTTCTCTCCTTGTGTAAACACCGGGTTTCAGTGCTTGTCGCTGGGTACGTGAGACCAAGCCTTGATAGAATCTGTCACATAAGTTCTTAGCCGAGATATGCTTGGACTCACAAGTTGCTGAAGTCACTTAACCTCACAGCTCTCTTGCATCCTTTCCACACCCTTTAAAGGAATTGATTGAAATTGATAGGCTGTAAGTTGTTGATTATTCATGTGCAGTAACACCTCTCTCTTGTTTTCTGTCTGTCTTTCTCTCTCTGCAGTTTAATTTTGTAGGCAGGATACTCGGTCCCAGGGGAATGACAGCGAAGCAATTAGAAAAGGAAACTGGGTGCAAGATAATGGTCAGAGGTAAAGGCTCAATGAGGGATAAATTAAAGGTAAGTTGTCCCACTCATGTTCTACCTTCCACCTTACCCAACTGCCTTCATCTTTGTAGATCTTGAACCTTAGCAGTGTAAATTTCAAAACGGAAGCCTTTACTGCAGAACTTCTTCTTAGCGTCAAAAGGTACAAAATAGGCCACAGTTTGTTACTGCAAGATATTACATGAACAAGTTGAGGTGATGGAAAAGAACGAACTGTCCTCGGAGGCCATGTGTCTGTAAAAACTTTTTCATTTAGCCATTCAGAAGTTGGTAAAGAAAAGATTGTGAAAAAAGTGCAGCTATATTTTCTGCATTTGAAAATATTTTACCACAGTATCCCTTAAACATAACCAAGTAATGAGCAATGTCAGTTGAACAGAGTGTCTTCTGATGCTCCAAGACATCATCGTCTGCCTTTATCGGTTAATTGAAGAATCAGGTTGGCATTTTCGATTCATAATTCTCCAATTAAAGCCTATAATTTGGCCTTTTGTCCTATCTCTATTCCATCGTGAGAAGACGCGTCTGCCTGCGTCTGCCTGTGTCATGCCGGTTCCTCGAGTGGCTGATTAATTCTGCCGTTATTCAAATGACAATTGAGACGATTAACCTGATTGCGTGTGGGCAGGCATTTACTTTGTGGAAATGGCGGCAAGTTGATTACATTAAAATGCTCACAAAAGCATGATGGCCACAGGACTCGAAACATTCTGGTACATGTACATATTTTGTGCATGCAAGAACAGCGTCAGAACATCATGAAGTACGTGGAAACAACCTTCATAGGGTGTAATTTATTCTGATGCTGTGCTAGATTAGCAAGCAGTAGAATATATTAATCATTGATTAAGGATTGGGATATTTAGTAGAGAGGGGATATATGTACCCCCTGGAAATGGGATAAACCAACCGTGATGGAGTTGATCCGAAAGCTGCGTAAGGAAGCTTGGTAAATCAAGCTGACCCACGGTCACGGTGGTCTTTTAAAGTCTGTACACACCTGTATATTGCAAGTCAGATTTGGTCTTCAGGACAACCGATTTGTGTGTGGCTGCTTGATTCATGTTTTGTTGATCACTGGGCTTAGTGAATCAAGTATGAAAGCAAAACTCTTGACCTGAAGTCGCTAATTGTGAAAGTTGCCAGTGGGTGTAGTCGAGTTGCTTGTATGTAGAGGAAGGTGGCCGTGGGAGGGGGGAGTTCTGTGCCAGCCTATGTGTGAAAATGAGGATGTGTTGAGGGTTGACAGTGTTTTAAGAAGCCCAAACCAGTTGGAAGATGTATCCGAATTGATGCCAGACAGCCTGGTAAAAAGTGAAGGTTCACAGAATATGTTGAGTCTTAGAAGTCTAATGGAGAGTAAAGGGTACAGGAGACAGGAAATTCTTTTTACAAACATGGAGGTGATGGTTGCCCTAAAGTACTCAAAGGTCCAGAATGATACGACAACTCTAGTTTGTGATTCGCACAAGTCAGTGCAATGTATTTCTAAGACAATTCAGAAACTGCTGAGCTCCATGTTTGGTAGTTTTTCAGTGCAACAAATTTACCAGACTTTTTGAAGATACAGTGTTTGCCCCCAAAACTTGTGTGTTGTCTTAAGGTTTAACACTTCTATGGCCTTTGATAGTTCATCTACTATAGCATTTTGGTGATCATCTCTCAGTGTCTTGAAGGGATTGCAACAGAAATTGAAAGCTTCAAAGATGTAGCCAGTTCCAAAAAAAAAAAAAAAATCAGAATTAATTGCTTAAGCCCATCTTCCAGTAAACTTTAGTGCACACTTGCAGCCTATTTGTAAAATTACCCTAGATGTAAAATGTGAAAGTTCTGTCTTGTGTTATCTTCAGATTTTATTGTTTTGGAAAAGTGTATTTTCTTCCACATGGGTTGATTGTCATTACAGAACTAACCTAAATTGTGTAAAGAAATAACTTCTGTTTGCCTGTGAATAATTTCCTACTAAGCTAGTTCTTGGCAGGAATCCATGGAAAATTTTGACTTATTGAAAATGGTAAGTTTTCAGGCAAAGGTCATGGATGTGAAAATTGATGACCTTCATTTTAATGTTCAAGAACATTTTGGGGACATTGGGAGACTGTCAGAAATCAGGCTACACTTTGTGGTGGTGATACTTATTACCTTTCTTACATTCAGGCTTTTCCATGCACTCTATGAGGAGTTAACTCTGCATATTTGACATTGAGGCTGCTGTCATTCTTGTGACAACCATTGTGCAGGTGGCAGGGTAATTTTGGTTTCTAAGGGGAAACATGAAATGTTTCCTGGAGAGCTTTCTCTGCTTCCCCAGGGAACTCAAAGAGTGACTGCACCAAAGGCATATTTTGGCTATGTTTCGCTGTGTTAGTGTGGGCAGAGTGTACCAGTATTTGACTGTATAGTCTTCTTTTCCCCTTAGAATATGAATGAAACAAAAACTTTGTTACAAGACATAAGTTCCTTTTGTGATCATTACATTGAGGTAAGATATGTTTTTTAGGGCGGGGGAATGTGGGTTAAAGGAATGTTCTTTTTATGAATTTAGTGGTGTATGTGGTAGAGTTAAAGCCGGAAACTTGAATGAGAGAGACCACAGTTCACCTTGGGTGAGAAAAAGAACATAGCTCATGTTTAGGTGTCAGATGTTGTTTGGGGTCGGGGAAGTTCGCATTATGGTTGTTGTATGTGGTACTACAGTTTTATGCAGGTGATCCTTTATCTTTTGGTAAAGTCAAAGGTCATGTGGAGTCCTGCAGATTCTGTAAACAGATGACAGATGATGTTACTGTGTACCATCAGAATTACAGTACAGTCTTACATTGTGGACGTGTGTCAAATTTTGTACTCAAGTCAAACTATTGTGCTTGTATGTTTTTAAACCACAGAGGTTCATAGAAGCTTTCAGTCATAAATGAGGTGAAGAAATGTAACATATCCTGGTTGTGTAAAGAGGTAGTTAATCTCTGGCTTAAATCTCTGATTTGTATCCAGTTAGACATCTGGCCTGGTTTCCTTCCCAGATTTAGCAGCACTTGACAAAAATTCCCTGCCAGTATTACAAAACAGTTAGCAGGTTGGCACAGAATGTCCAAGTTTACTTTTCAATCCCTTTCTGCCAAGTTATAGCAGCTACAAGACTTAACATCATTTTCCTGTGACAATAGTTGTCTTACTCTACATAGCTTATCTCTGTTTGTATGGAGTTGAACCTTTAATATGCCCTTTAATTAAAGATCACAATTTTCTGGTAGTTTCTGCTTC
This sequence comes from Stichopus horrens, assembly GCA_009801055.1. Classification (NCBI taxonomy): domain Eukaryota; kingdom Metazoa; phylum Echinodermata; class Holothuroidea; order Aspidochirotida; family Stichopodidae; genus Stichopus; species Stichopus horrens. The sequence goes on along the minus strand of VJOZ01127184.1, from coordinate 6,857 downwards.
CCCTTTCACCAGCCTCTTGTCTGGTGGGCACTGAAGCAAAGAGGTGTTAACGTTCGTTGTCAGGGGGGCAGCATACTTTGAAAGTAATGTCATATGTAGCAGTCTTTTCCAGGGCTAGATATGTAAAGTACACTGATTAATGTGGACACTATTTCCGTGAATAGTGAAAAGGGTGAATGAAGAAAGTGGTACATTACTGCACATGTATAATTAACGCTCATATAGGTATATGGGTAAGATGCCATGTGCATTGCAAAACGAAAGTAATGTTCAGGCTCAGCCTAGGCTGGTTAAGCACTTGTGATATTAGGTTACATACTACAATTTATTCAGATGGTGGCCATGCTGTTTGGGATGCTTCTTATTAGCTGGGTTGTTGTATTGCAGGTGCACTCCCAGAGCTTGAATCCTTGGAAGTCTGGTCAATGATGATGTTACCAGCAAATATAGAGGAAATTAATTTCGGGGACTCTTCAAGTTAGTAAAACTACTGTATTTGATTTGTAAAACACCATTCCAGCCTGCAAGTGCAGCTGCTCTTGGTGTTTCAGAAAAAAGGGGGAGTCAGTGGTGGTAGAGATATTGCAGGAATGAAGGAAGTTGTTCCCTCACACCTGTACTTATTTATTGATGTTTGTGTTTTTCCTTTATGGGGTTGCTTAGTTTGATAGTAAATTGTGTCTGTTTCCATAACAGGACTATGTTGAAAACATTGACTGTGCACGTGATCCATTCCTCTGGGGCATTCACTTAAAGCCACATTCTCTGCTGGTTTTGATGTTACTATATCGTTGTTTTGATGTTACTATATCGTTGTTTTGAATGTTTCTTCTAAAGTTTCTTGTACTCTGCCAGTTGCCAATTTTGGAGGAACAAATTATGTTATTATAGTTTGTGTTGACTATTTGAAGGCACTGTCATAGATTTATGATCATTACAGCTCTGCTCTGTGCCTTGCCAGACTCTTGTCTTCTCAAACTCTTGCCCCCTACATCTACAGTCTCTGGCACCTCACAGGTAAGCCTTAAACACTGCCCTGTAAGCTGTCTGGCTGTTTACAGTAGCAGGCCAATTCCTCCTCTAAACCATGTAACTTGGGGATCTGTTTGGCACAATTTGTATTGTTGAATCATCTCCAATTTGGTCTTTTATGACTCATATGTAGGAAGACTGCATTGAAGGTATTCAGTATCTTTTTCACAACCTTGTGTAGGTATGCTCTTGTAAATTGAATTAAACCTGTTTACATCAAAAGGTTGTGCAGGTTTTGTGCATGGATGTAAAAACCTCTTGCTGCTGCCATCACTCCATCAAATGTTAGAATGATCCCAGTACACAAGATGGACTATGGGGCTTCAGTTTTGCAATTGATTGTTTTCCTCTGTGAGACAAACATTCAAACCATCTGATATGAATTTGGTAGGCATACATATGGAATACTGTGAAGATGTAAAACCTCGGCAGAAGTACGGTACTTTTGTAAACATCAAGTAGTTTTAGGCATGCTCAAATTTGGGGCCATATACAGATGAATTGTAGGAAATTAAGAGTAGCTGATATCCCAGGGATTGGCAAGCAAAATAATTGCCATCTTGGTTGCTCCTTAAATATGGAGTTTTGAAAATCGATTTTGTTGATGGACGGAGGTAGGAAAGGTTGAATCAATTATAGTTGATTTGACAGCATCCATCGAATTTACATTGCATTGACATCGTTACGTTTTGACTGTGGAGGAGGCTGTGTGGTGGATGGGATCAGATCTTCATTCAAGCAGCGGTGTGTCATAGGTGGTAGTTTTTAGAAGACACTCTACAGTTGGCCAAATGCGGGTATTGCTCATTGACAAAACATGGCAGGACTGAAAATTTTTCCTCACACCTCCAGTATCAACATGATCCCTCCAAAAAGATCCAAGTACACAAGTGTGGCATTGAATACGGGTACAGTAGCAGTCAACCTGTTAAGTGTGAACCAGTTTCCTTTGTTGTGGCAATGAAGGCTGCCATCTCTCAGTGAACCTTGCGAGATTTCACAGCCAGTGAAACAAACTCGCCACAGTTTCTTGTTTACCTTGCAAAAGTGACTGAAATGGTCAAAATATATTTACTGGTTGAAATAGCATAAGAAGGTGAGAGTGACTTAGTAGAACCATATATACTAAAAAAGGAAGATCAGGTCAGTTTATAGGTAGGTGTGGTGGTGCACAATGAGTGCCTATTCATGCAAGTTGAAAATACACAATTACAATGGCAATTTAACAGACATCACAGTGGGAATCCTGCTCACAAAAATGATGATTTGAAGATTTACAATAGAATAAAGTATCGTTTAGTAATTTTGCATATAAGATGAGCCAAGAACTAGTACATGTACTGTAGCATACTATCTGAGAGTATCGTGATCTGGGTCACTTAATCATTTGTTGGTCCATTGCTGCTATTTTGCCATACACACTTCAATAGAGCTGACTAATTTTTCTAGGCAAATTTGACTTTTCCATAGCTTGTTTACATGTAAGTCCATTCATATTGCCTGTATGTTATAGGACGCATCTGACACACATTTACAATATTTTGCACAAACTGAATTCTGTTCCAGTGAAGTACAATAACTGTAATGCTCCGTATGTTATAGTACAGTATATGCGAGACGTTGAGATCCTTTTCAGTGTCTTTTCACATTACGCTTTACCGATGGCCGAGTGGATGACGGCAGTGATATTTGAAACGATCAATTTTAGCATGCCAGAGGTTCAGAGTTTTATCACAAGGCTGGACCAGAGTAAGATGGAAAACAAGCACTGACCGACTGTCATCATGTATATTACTGATATATACTCATAAATTACAATTAAAGGTTAATCAACGCTGGACTGTGTATTAACTTATAGTATAACCCCCGATCGTGCATTATCCTACAGCTAATACACGGTCCAGCTTTGATTAACCTTTACTTGTAATTTATGATTATATATCAGTAATATACTTGATGACAGTCAGTGCTTGTTTTTCATTAGTTCCCTTCGCTTTTTCTCCTCACTTCCCCTCCCCTCCTCTTTTTTCCTCCCATTCTTCTGATGATATTGTTACTTCCTGTTCAGTGGACCAACATTGTTAATTTGATGGCAGTGCATGTAGGCGTACATTTTTTACTGCACTTAACACCTTCCTGTGAAGTTACAACTTTCAATGTGAGATCTATCAGTCATGATTGTGTTTTAGAAATAAAGAACTGCTGAATTAAATTTGTTTTATCACCTGCGCGGTGGTCGGCGGCCATCAGTAAATGGTGAATGCAAACTTGATAATTGGGGTTGCAGTGAGGAGGCAAGGTGTTAAGGATTCGGTTGTGTAATATTCATGTAACAAACATTAAAGTTTAATTGACCCAAGAGTTCATCAGGCAGGGATGTTCTGGTAAAGGGTCTTTTTACTGTCAATACATTGCATGGTTCTAGTCTTGACTTTCAGTGAGTCAAGTACAATTTTATACACAGATGATACAAATCACCCTGTGCAATGTGCCTCAACCTCTCTTCCATTCCCACCCCTTCCGTGTTTAATGAGTATCACTTAAAGTTACTTTTGCTTGTAAAACCACTATTGATGACATTAAATGGAACAGTATAGACCGTTGATGTCACATAACAGCAATCGAGGGAGTCCTCCTTGAGGAAGGTAGATGATAGAATAGTATTTTATGGCTGGGCTCCAATCCTCCACAGAAATACACTGGACGCCAGGGAATTTTGAATGATGAACAAATCTACCTCAATATTGCTACATTTGTGTACAATTATCCCATCATTTTTGTCGAGGATCGTAGCTGCGTATTTGCAGAGACCTGAGCGTTGCGTCTGGATTTTACATCTAGGGATGGCATACCAAAATGTCTTGGCCGAGAGACCCAAGTCTGCACCAGTGAAAGTTGAGATGTTTGTGTTTTGGTATTTAATAAGTAATCATCTCAACAAATTGTAATTATTGATCCTACAGTAGATTTATGTGTTAGCAAATGAAAAGCTTTTCAAAACATACACCTGAGGATGACGATGTCATCCCAGCCATTTATGCATCAAGCATGACGTTTCATCCTCAGAAATGCGTGTACCCAATATTCTTCTGCATGCAGCGATTAGCGGAAACTTTTGTGCACTACCTGAATGCAGTTGTGAAGTGATACATTTTACTTCTACTTTATTTTGGGAACTAACTGCCATAATTTATTTGGCAGAACCGTAATGAATCGGATAGCCATATTTGTCACCGTGGAAGGTAAATCAATTTTCACTGAGTACTGTACCTCTAAAGTCCCTCATTATTGACATACTTTTTTGTGTCGTTTCATCATTTTCCGGATCTGTACTGCTGGTCTCCTTCATTGAGGCATAATTCATTGGCAGCAAAGATGCCCTTGGGGAGCAGCTTTGGGGTGAGACAAACCATTTAGCCAAACAGTTCTCTACATCTCATTTTCTGCAATGCCTAATTTGGTAGTCAGCAATGTAGGCAGTCTATTTTTGGCCGAATAGCTTCGTCTGGTAGACCGACCACCTGACTGAGAAAATTAGGTTTGTAGTTGATTACGATAAGGCAGCGTACATGCTCGCCTGTTTGCCATTGATCGGGAAAAGACAAAACACTGTAACAAGTAAGCAGGAGGTATCCCCCAATGGTACTATAGGCAATATACTATTCAAGGCGAGTACGACATTGTCACATAGCGATCACTGAAGGGGACATTGTCGGTCTACTTGTTTGGAATTCTCAGGACTGGGATGTATGTAACACCTTTGAGGGAGAAATCAGCTGTTAATGTAGAAGCAGAATTATTGCTGTGGAAACAATGAAAATGAAGAAAGGGCAAGAGGATTTTTTTTCCTTGTCTAGTGGTTATGCTTTTATTCATATATATAGTAATTAACCAACTTGCAAATGAGCATGCTGTCTTATGCACTTGAACCTTTTCAGTTGGTAGGGAATGTGGCTCTATGAAGTAGTACAGCCCGTAGATGTACTGTATGTAGGCTTGCATCCGCACAGTCAGACAAGTTAGGCTGGCCAGCCACTGTTGACTTCATATCTTCAACTTTCAACATTAAAGTAACTTGCTTTTTCATGTTTTCCCTTAAAAGGGAGTGTATGTAGCTTAGCTATAATTTTGAGATTGAAAAAAAAATGTCGACTTTATTCGCCCAATTTGCTATAACATCAAATAGGTAGAACACTATTCATCTTCTGCTCCTCAATCATGTTGTGTGACCTGAAAATGACATTTTCTCGTGTTGGGTGCATTCAGCATTGACAATATTCAAAACAGCCACAAATTTCATCAAAAGCCGTCAAAGATTGACCATATTAATTNNTGGACTCCTATGATATGTCTTATAATGTTCTTTGCAGCTTCTGAATTAAGGTTGCCCTCTTCTAGAAGCATGTCACACAACCTTTAAACACATATAAAGCTGTGAAACTGTGTAGCTCTGAAAGGAGATCAGTATCGACTTATCCAGTTCAGTCCTCTCCAAACTCTGCGGTCCGTGTTGTTGGTTATGCATTCAACATTGGGGTGGGGGAGGGGGGAAGTGTTGGTTCACCAAAAGTGAGTGCTCCCAGGGGATTATCTACTAGAAGCTTTTGAATTGCCAAGACACTACTTTTGAATACGTTTTTAGGCTGTTTGACATTTCTGGCACAACTGTTCAACAACATTGTAGCGATTGGAAAACTACGTCGTTGTAAATTAGAAATTTTATCGTTCATGATGGGTTGCTAAAATGCTTCTGAAGGTGGATTACAGTCTTCTGGGAAAGCGTAAAGTTGTCTCCCGTAACAGATTAATTTCTTGTAACCTCAGAAAATTGTACTTGCAAGAATTACCATTGACAGTTGAACGGATCAACGGATGTCTTTGCGGATTACCTGCTAATCCAAGTTAAGTACTTACTGCTTTGGAAGCACATCTACATATTATCTTGGATTAGAGAGGAGTGTAGAACTTTTGTCTGGCCGTTGGATGCTAGAGGTATCTGTACTGACAAGTTGTATCCCCTTTGAAACCACAAAAAGTCCTTTGTTCTGTTGAACGTTTTGAAAATCAAGTAAAGAGTGTAAATATTGAGAGGAGAGTAGTTTGATCGTGCCATATTGTAATGTACCTATAACTGGTTCAGTCGATTTTACTTTGAATTTAAAAATGGTGCTCACATTATCTGCTCTTTTCCTACATCGTTGCGAACCTTAATTTTCATTGATTAGAGCATCTCTCTCATCAAGAGTGTCCCTCTCATTAGGTCTTCCTCGGAGACCTGCATTTTACCCTGTATAAAATAAAGCCTGAAGTATTATAAACCTGTATGTTACGCAGAGAAGTGTGAGCCAGCATCAGCCCTCACATTGTGTCATAAAATGTTTTCTCGAAACGACAAAAGCCAACCGTGAACAGAAGAGTAGTAGATAAGTTGATGATGACATGTCTTATTAGATAATGCAGGGTAACTCTGATCCTTGAAGACATGATCTTGATTGCAAATTCAAACCTCCACATGCAGTCTGTGTAGACCTCGTACATTGAGGTGATTGAGGGACAGTCATGCTTTGTAGAAAGTGATTGGAACTTGGAGAGAATACCATGCATGCACTCACTCCCTTTGAATGCATCAATATTGTTTGATTTCAGATGCACCAACTGGTCCTTAAAGGCTGTAACTCATCACCCTAAGAAATGTTTTTGGCTTCCAGAAAGCAAAATTCTCAACTAGTTCTAAGTTACAGTACTCTTTGATCGACAGCAAATTCAAAAGATGCATAGTAGCTCATATCACACCGCCTGCATAGGGATCCATTGTTTTGATGACA